>JBAMJV010010547.1:50000-107503 GCA_037951105.1 Echinarachnius parma | reverse complement strand
ACACTCACGGGCGTAAACATGACATTGATACCCATTCAAGTGGGGGGGGGGGGGGGGGGGGGGGGGGGGGGGGGGAGGGGGGGGGGATGATCTATTCATCCACCCCCCCCCCCTCCCAGTTGAATAGGTATTATGTAACTCGCTACGCCCGTGTTCACACTATTAGATTGTAGGCTACGTCTGTAAATCTTTAATGTCTGAGTTCTGATTTACCTAGAAACAGGCTTAAATATACCTTTCCACAATTATGGAACTTAATCTTGTTTTAAAATCATTAAAAGAAGACTTTATTGGCGAAACGCACTACTTTGATAATTCAAATCATGATTTTGGAAAACCATTCCATACAAATAAATCATTTGAAACCTTTAAATTTTTCCATATTTGATTTTTTAAACATAAATAATCAACGAGTAATGGAACGAGCCTCAAAATCCATTACGTCACGGATGCACTAATATACGTTTCTCGTAATAATTACCGTAGGCCAATCTATTAATTAAAACCATACATGAAATATAAATGTATTAATTCATTATTTTCTTCCTATTTGCTTGCTACAAAAATAGACAAGAACATTACAAAGTATATCCGCAATATCAACAATAAAACTAGACTTTGAATTCGTCACTTTGACGAATTAAGGTTATACGTATCGATTTGTTATGATAAAAGGATGATTCCAAAAATAACTACTCAATCATCATATAAATAGTATCAGATACCCCCCCCCCCCCCCCGCAAAGAAAAGAAAAAAGAAGAAAAAAGAAAGTTCCACAAATATTCCCTTGATTCGAACCCACGACAATTAGACAATTAGATCTCGAGTCACAGGTCGTACGAAAACACCAACCCTTATTCACTTGACAGATTGCACAAATGATAGTATATGAGTAAAAGATTGCACTCTGCATTTGCCAATACAAGATAAAATAATGTTGATGCGTGGCAGACTAATCACAATTGTTTAGAGACACACTTTAGTTCCTAAATTCATAGTGTTGGATAATTGAGACCACATTCTTTTTAGACCATAACCTCAGCTACAACATATCAAAATCTGGGAGAAAATCGATGGAGAATAAGCGAGATATGGTCGGAAGTCAGCTGTGATCGATTTAAAAATCAGTTAAAATCGGTTAAAATTCGCATTTTCAACTTTAACCCTCAATATGATGATCTCATAACATTTACTTGGCATAATGAGTTATGAATTCGTATCTACAACTCATATCATTTTCGAATATTGAATTAAAATTGGGGGTTTAGGGAATTTAGAAAAAGTTATGGCCGAATAAAAAAAAGTATGTTTTTACCATATTTTGCCAATCTTCGTGCGCGCGTAATTTTGACTTTGACGCACGCATACTCCATTATTATGAGTCAACAATGGCTGAACTTGATAGGATGCATTGAGGAAAGTATAAGGATTGTACAACATGTAAAAAAAGAATTTTTTCCTGTTAATTTGCGTTACGCACGCAAATACCCGCGCGCTGACGCGCACGTGCGGACATTTTTGAAACGCTTAAAATTGTCTGAAACAAATTAGGTACGTTACTCGGGTATGGGTTTTGAAATTGAAATTTGTTGACATTTGTTTTCATTTGACGGGCGCGTACGCGCGCGTATCCGAGTGTACGCGCATGCGCATAAGCTTGAAAGATGACGATTGACCTGATTAATATTGATGCGAAATTTGAATTAAAATTAATGAAGCATTTACATTTCTTACATTTATTATAAAGCCGGATCAGATATACCTGTTGACGTAATCAACAGTCCTGTAACAATCCAGTCACTGGGCTACCCGACGTCATACCGCAACAACGCTTACCAACTCTGGACCGTGCGCGCTCCTGAGTCCCTCATCATCTCCGTCATCGCCCATGACTTCGATCTTTCCAATCCTTTAGAGATGGCGGACGTAGTCTACGTTGGCGACACGACGGCGAGGTTCCTGAATCACGGTAGCCGTGGTCCTGGTCGGAATCATTGGGTGCAGTGGCGGGGGAAGAAGCCGGTGGATGACTTCCTTGAATTGTTCCACTATTGCTCGACCAGCAACGCGGTGACGATTCTGTTCACCACCAACTGGAAGGACTTTGGGAAGGGATTTTCGTTGAGACTTTCTGCCGTTTCGTCGTGTCACTCGGACGAAGGGGGTACAGGTAAAATATTTTGAATATAAAGTGTACATTTGATATAAGTATTTATGTGTACATGTGATATGAATATTTAAATACCTGTGCTTTAAACAAAATAGGCGTCAACCTGTTTAAAGTGGCCACCTGTCTATAGCGGCCACTTTTGCCGTTTCCATTAAGTGGCCGCTATAGACAGGTTGAACTGGTGTGTATTTATTTTGCAGGAAACTAGTGGACCCCTGTTTTAACCATAAATGAATATTAACATCTAGTAGGGAACAAGTTAACCCATTGCCTACGGATTACAAAATCTACCAGGAGGTTTAGATGATATTTATGCAAACAAAATTAATGCCCCCGCCCACATACAATGTTGCCTCTTTGCCTGTGTCCCTAAAGTTTACATCTGTAACTTTGATTTATAGCAATATAATAAGGTTTCTCCTCTGACGTTCTTGACTTGATAATAATTTAAAGGATTATGTCACTTTCTCTTTCAATGTTCTCGTCAAAAAAATATAAGACATATTTAGGTAGGTATATTCGTGGTTTTGTTTTTTACATTTCCAAAGAGGACTTAAATTGAACAGGACAAAACCTTTTTAATATGATGTTATTGTCTTTAATTAGTGTATAATATCGTTATTCAACCGCAGGGAGGCGCTATAAAAGCCTTAATTAAAGGGAAAGTACAGTTTTGGTCAAACTGAATTTTAAAAACCAAAACGTGCACCATAACATTACAAACTAGTAGTTATAAATCTACCATGCTCGAAAGGCATACAAAATTACAAACGACTAATGGGGCAGTCACACACGCCTGCGATTAAGCTATGGTCACAACTCAGAGCGGTGACCGACCGATTTGTAGCTTGCTCGGCCGCCGCTGGAATTTAGGCATCGCCCAACGATTTTTTGGAGAAGTCGAGCAGGCTGTAGAGCACCAGCGCTGCCTGGGCGGGGGCGCTGCCCTGTCGATTTCCCGTCGATCGCCGGTCGATTTTAGGTCAAAACTAGGCGAGATCGAGGAGCTTCTCCGCGCGGCGTCCCGGCAGTGACCGACTGATGACCCACCGTTTCCCGGGCGGTCTCCCACCGGCCACCGGCTGATTTTTAATAAATCGCCCGGCGGCCGGCCGGTGATCGGCGGGGCATCTGCGTGTGTCCCGTAGGCTAAATTGCCCTGCCTCCTTCACACAGCCAGGCTCCTTTTCCCCCACTTGCCCCTTGGTTTTCTTGTGTGCTTTGGGCATTTTTTCAGTGAAACAAACTTCGGATAGAAATCTGTTGTCTCTTGTGGAGCGCGCTGACATGCGCCTTTTATACCCAGCCATGTTCGGGCAGACGCCGCGGTAAATCGAGCTGGCGCTGCCCGGACGCCGAACGATTTTGAACTCGCCGCCCGGTGACTGATCTCCCAGCGGCGACCGTGCGGCGGCCGCTCGGCAGCCTTTGATCTAGCGGCTTCGATTTTTGACCTAAATCGCTCGACGGCGACCGCTCGATTAGGTCGAGCGTATTTTGGGCGGCGAGTGAAAAGTGAGCAGGCGCCGCCCGAATTTTAACTCCGCGCTAAAACTTCAGCGTCGACGGAGCGATGCCCTCAAAACCAGCGGTGCGCGGGCGGCCGCCGCTCGGTGCCCGGGCGAAATTGGCTAAAAACTCGCCGCCCGGCCGCCGAACAGGCTACTTTTTTGGGTTGTGACCATAGCATAATTTAGCTGCCATTAGCTCCAAAATCATATGAAAGGCGGATAGTGTCAAACACTGGGTGGTAAATACATGTTTTGGCACTTTTTTTTATTGTGAATGATTAAAAAGCTATTGCGTGGGTTTTATTCATAGTTAAAGGGATAGTTGAGTTCTGGTAAGGAGAGTACAGTTTTAGTGAAACTGAATTTTAGTAACCAAAACCTGCATCATTACATTACAAACTAATAGTTATAACTAGAAAGGAACACAAAATTACAAATGACGTAGTAAAGATCACGTTATCATTAAAAAAGAGCCGTTAAAACGTAAGAGGGCGCTCTCTAAACACTCATCGGTTTCAACCATTTTTAATAAAATATTGTGCATGTGATGCTTTGTTGAAATAGAGAAATAACCAACAACTATTTAAATACCTATTTTGTAACTTTTTTGAATAAGAGGAAGCAGTTTTTTGAATTTTTAACGGCTGGTTCAAAATTCTCTAATAAGCCCGGGGCCCCGGGTTTATTACAAATTGTTATATTTATGGATATTTCAGCCGTTTCTGAACCGATTTTGATCAAACAAAGATGATTTTATTGTTTAAATATTATGCTCTTTCAAATTTTACACTCAGTTTTTCATTACCTCACAAACCAATTAAGTAGTCTAGCGCCCTCTCTACCAAAACTCAACTTTCCCTTTAAGCAAACAGTAGCCGAAGAGTGTATATTTTTGTTAGGTGTGGTCATGTTGCACAATTCACATTAATATAAAATCTATTTTAAACTTTTGATCACAATACAAATATTTACCTCCGAAATTTTCGGCTGTCGTCGGAGGTAAATATTTGTATTGTGATCAAAAGTTTAAAATAGATTTTATATTAACTACCAATACAGATGAACTTTCATAGTAATTCACATTAATGTTCATGTAATTCATTTTAAAATTAAAGTAAATTGCCAAAAATAAGAAAAACCTTCTTACAAATTCAGGACTACAATATAGTCTCACATCACTCACATACGCTCTCATCGACTTGCATACTATGCATATAAATGAGAGTGTATTTTTAGAGGCTTGCCCTAGATACATTGGGTGATTTCAAGTATGGTGTTTAGGGCTGGTGTTAGTGTTTATCAAACTGGTGTTTGTGTGTAATAAACAGTAACACCGGCCTTAAACACCATACTTGAAATCACCCAATGTGTGCCAACTCATGAATAGTTGCTATGTGCTTTTCGATTTTAAGTACAACCAGATGACTGATAATAAGGCCGTAGTATTATTTGTTTTATAAAACGAGCTCAACCAGGGATTGTTTTATTTTTTCTGGATTATTGAAAACAGACTTGCCACAATTAGTAACCCAGTCTATCTACTCTCTAGAGTGTGAACAAATTAATCAATGCCCACGTGATCGGTATTAGCCAATCACGTTACTGAATTTACCGGAGCCGTTTTATAATACACAATATCGCAAATAGCTCATCGACTCGTGCACAGCTCCTAAATTTGAGGGGGCTCCACCCCTGCCATCACTCTTCTATAGTTTCGATCGCAGCTATGAATTAAAAACACGATACTCTGATCGTGCCATCACCTGACATCACCTGCAATGAGAACCTGCGCTGAGAAGAGAACGCACAGCGCATGCGTTCCTCGTGACCAGTCATGCTATTGCTTGATCAATAACCCAATCCAGGCTTATTTAGCACGATAAATTCGCTTTTGAAAATCCAAAATAAGAGCTGCAACTCATCTGTTGTGATAAATGAGTATAAGGCCGAGTTTATTGTGAAAATTGCATTCGATTGGGACGTTTGAGTTTATTTGTTTGTTTACATGATTCGCCCTTCATAGGCTCTATTGTTTATTCGCAGCTATAAGCCAGTTCGTAGTTACAATCTGCGCATGCGCGTATTTACTTCCGGGTATTCTGATATTCCATCGATCGTGAGAATCAAAGAAGCCACACGTGCAATTGAATGCGAATTATTTGTTTACGTTTTTAAAATCTGGATCAGGATCAAAATAAGCCCATCGTTTTTGTATTCACCACATCAAAGGTTAATAGCATAATATGTACTATTTCATAGAACAAGAACCGGTTTGATAGAATGTGTTATTCATGTGTAATGATGATATTTATTGATCAATAATTTCACCGAGCCTTGCTTGGCCTGGCTAGCACGCACTGGATATGTACACACGTAGGTGTACATAGCATTGTGCGGAGATTATCGTCTTCCGCTTGCTGGACTATCCAACGCAAAAACAGTTTTTGCCGTCTGATTTCTCTCTCCATTTATTAGCAAATGCAAACAAAATTTCGTTTATGTGATCCACAATTTATATAAATTGATAATGATTACCGACTTTCTTGTTTTGAAGACCGCAACATGTAGAAAGAAATATTATATCCCGTCTGTTTTTCTTGCCGATGGCGTCCTAAAACATAGCGTTCAATTTTGAACGGTACATTGTACGAATGGGCGGTATGCTAATCGCCCGCCTTGTACCATTATTGCGTGTGAATGATTCACCTGGATCATTCACAAGAAAGATGATTACAAGAAAGTTGATATGGAGACAAATCGGTAAATTCTTGAATATACTTTACATCAAATGTGTTCTTTATGAGTTTATGCAGCTGCTCGTATAATTTCCACTTTGATTTTATGCATCTAATGTTTGTTTTATGCTGTCAAACTAAAATTATCCGGTAACATGACATACTACCATACACTTTACTGTACGTTGATCGCCCGTTGATGGAATATCGGACTACGCCCTCTGTCGTCACCCAAGCTCCATAGTCTAATTACGAACTGGCTTATTGGCAGGTAATCGCAGACGCTTGTGACTGCCCCATTATAGCAAAAAGCATGTTCTCATAAAAAAAAGCCGTTAAAACACTAGAGGGCGCTTTCAAAAAATGCATTGGTATCAACTATTTTTAAAAACAATTGTGAATGTGATGTTTTGTTAAAAAAATATTAAATAGAGAGATCATCAATAACTGTTTGAAAACATCTGTTGTAAATTTCTGAAAAGGTGTAAGCATCAAATAAATGTGGGATCCCAGATTTATTCCGATCCGATATAATATTTATTGATATTTCAGCTTTTTCTGAACCGATTTTGATCAGATACAGTTCATTCTGTCATTAATATTGTGTGCTCCTTCAAATTTGACACTCAGTTTTTCATTACCTCACACAAAAGTATTACTTGAAGCGCCCTCTATACCAGAAACTCAATTATCCCTTTAATGGTCAGGCCTTACTACATGGTTAGTCTCATCAATTGCACTATAATGTATTTCTTTATTTTCAAAAGGTGTCCCCTATTATAAAATTAGGGTGTTACATATTTTCACACATAAGTAGGTCGAGGGGGGGGGGGGGGGGGGCGAGTGGGGTTCACCCCTTCCCGCATCACTTAGCTATATGCTATACTTAATTTCAAAAGAAAACAGCACAATGCCACAAAATCATAAATATCATTGAACGTGTTAAGATGTTTTATCGTTTTCATCTTGGCAGATTGATGCTTTATATCACTATAGACGGAGTGACTACTTCGATCGCCCAGCTAACTGCATCAACTACGTCTACATCAATTGTGTGACTTACGAACTCGACCGATCAGGCGACTAATGCCCTCCGCACACAGAGCTGACTCGACCCGATCCGACTGGTTTTCAGTCGGTTCAGCTCACTATACGTTGCCTCAGGACTCCTGTTTTGCCGATCAAGAGCCAGTCGGAGCTCATTCGAGGCCGATTTAACATGTTGAATCGGCTAGGACAGAGCGAAACCGACTCTAGCTTAAAGTGATACCTGTAAAGTGTCAGATATTGCACAAAATGACATTTGAGACTTCAATCCTATATCAATATCATTGTAAAATACAATTGAAAGATTTGTGAAAGTTTGAAAGAAAACGAACACTGTTTACCTAGTGAAAAAAACGAATATTCAGTTCATATTTTATCACCGAATACTGATGGTCTGCCATACTTTTGTCGCAGTAATGAATGATCCGTTTGAGATATTCGCACCCGTGTATTTTTACACACGTAGTACATAATTCATGGAATTTGAACTCGCTCGGCTCAAAGTTCAATCTCCGGAATGTTCTCACGGGTGCTGCATGCGGACGTTCTCAGCTAAGACAATTGTACTTTTTTTCAATTGCGTTGATTAACGCTTTAGAAATAATGATTTTCAATGATAATTATCTTCATACTAAAGGGACATTTGAACAAATCAAACCCTGTTTTATTCTTCTCTTACCATAAGCTAAACAACACGGTAGAAGAGAAACGAGGAAGCTCCAAGTAATTTTCGTGGATTTGGACACTTTACAGGTATGACTTTAACTGTAACTCAGTCAGATCGGGTCGAGTCGGCTCTGTGTGCGGAGGGCTTAACCCTTTCGTAAATGATACCGAAGATGACATTAGTCAGATAACCTGTTTTTAAGAGGTTCAAACGACTGTGGTCATAAAGGATAACATCTTAAGTGTAATATATATTAATGAATTACGGAAAATTACGTTAAACGAACAATCCTTGTTATATTCATATCGACAGATGTGAGAGCAACCACTAAGATCACCCAGCCGACCACCTTTTCCATGAATGATAGCGATGATGACATCAATCAGACAACTTCTCCTCATGAGGGTCAAGGCACTGTGGTCGAATCGGTGGATGCCAAGCTGCAATGTGGTAAATAATAATAATAATGATGATGATGGCGATCATGACGATAATGACGATGATGATGATGATGATGATGATGATGATGATGATGATGATGATGATGATGATGCTGATGATGGTGATGATGATGGTGATGATGATAATGATGGTGGTGATGATAATTTCTTCTTCTTCTTGCGTATGAGGCAGCGCAGCTTCTACGCAACATCACGCAAGTTTTGTAGCCAGTGAACAGTGTCGGGGTCCAAGTTGTTTAAATCTGGGTTTGGGTGGCCGGGTGGGCGAAGGATTGGGCACTCTTCAATGATGTGGGAGGCAGTCTGCTCAGGTGATCCACACGTGCAGGCCGGAGAAGGTCTAAGTCCCCAGCGGTGCATGTTCGCATTGAATCTGCCGACCCCTGTGCGGAGCCTGTTTTCGGGGTAGATCCGCTCCTGGTGGTAGTTTTGTGTTGGGGGTCACTGTGAATTGAGGGGGTCTGGGGGTCTGCTGCCAGCTGTCCTTCCATGCGGTGAGGGTGTTATGGGTGCCGTAGCCGTTGGCGGCCCGGATGTGTGTTCTGGGTGGTATGGTGTAGGGGGTGTGTACGGTCTTGGAGGGCCTTGTTTACCAGTTTGTGTGTGTAGTGCACTGGCGTACCTACGGGGCAGGGGGGGGGGGGGGGGGGGGTGGCAGTCTCCCCCCTGACGAGTGACAAGCAAGCAACAAAAAAAAACACCACCAAGGTCATCATCACCCTGGCTAAAAGGTAGACCACCTTTTAGTCATGGTGATGATGACCTTGGTTTTTAATAACAACAATAATAACGGTAATAATTATAAGGACAATTATGACCATACTTCTAAACTGATATTTTAATTACCAATTTTAAAAGTTTCTCCACGTGGGAGGGGGTAAACCCCCTCCCACACCCTCCCCCAAATAAGTATAGACATGCACGGACGATGTGAGCGTATTTGAGTCTAGTGTGTGTGTAGGTTCGATTGTGTTTGTATACTATTATAGCGGTCTAATCATGAGATGATTTAAATCATGATTTCTTTAATTTTGTATTTATCAAATTTCCTTCCAAGGTATGCACCAGATTGCATTATTTCGAGTTAAAAATTGCAAAAGCTCCCTACCGTGGGAGGGGGGGACACCCCCTCCCACACCCTTGCTCGTCCAAATCCTCCCTTGCTCGTCCAAATCGCTTGCCCCCCCCCCCCCTCCCCCCTGACGAGGTATGCCAGGTACGCCACTGGTGTAGTTTTCCCTGCGGAGGGCGGGGTGCGATGCCAGCGAGCACTGGTAAGAGATCTGTTGATGATGATGATGATGATGATGATGGTGATAATGATGATGAAGATGAAGATGGTGATGATTATGGTGATGATGATGGTGATGATGATCATGATGATGATGATGATGGTGGCGAACAGCATATAACATTAATGTTATTATTACCATACTCCGTTCTATAACAAATCGGTCGGGGTTCATAACCTAGGCTGCGACTTTCGGATGGACTGTTGTATATATGTTTTTAAATGACACTTGGTCACGTCGGGAAAAGATCCCACTATAATGTTCTTATAAATCATTGATAACAAAGTTGTAATCTTTTCAGGACCAGACGAACTCTTCATTTGGAAAATGTCCCTTATTGCGACTGGTGGTGCAGCTGGGTTTCTCCTGTTCTTGCTTGTGATAGTATGTGTGGTCTATCATCGCAAAACGTGCATTATGGTCAGGCCTTCCAAAGACCTTGCTACGGTTAGTAACATCGCATTTGAAATTAACCTATTCTCTACCAGATGTTGTAATTCCGATATAGATTATACAGGACCCACCAGGTTCCCATAGGCAATGGGCTCCCATGTACTTACTCAAGACATTATAATTAAATAGTCTGTCATCGCAGATCACTTAGTATACTTTCAAAGACATAGTTGTATACGGTTAGTATCAACAATTCCACGAAGGATTCCCCTCGTATGTTTTTATGTAAATTATTGGGGGAGCACGTACCCCATCCCAATACCTCTCGCATTATGATTTAAATTAAATATTACAAGTTTTAAATGTGACCATTTAAACAATTTTGCTTAATTGTTGCTATTGACTTTGAGTGGTATTATATACTTCATCATTCGTACCAACTCAGAAAAGTACGCTCCTTTAATTAGAAACA
Organism: Echinarachnius parma; assembly: GCA_037951105.1. Classification (NCBI taxonomy): domain Eukaryota; kingdom Metazoa; phylum Echinodermata; class Echinoidea; order Clypeasteroida; family Echinarachniidae; genus Echinarachnius; species Echinarachnius parma. Next base: position 96,754 of record JBAMJV010010547.1, on the reverse strand, counting down.
GTGAAGACAGAATGAAAAATATGGTTATCAAGCTTGAATATGATTGTAATAGAATAGTCAGTCAGGTGAAAAAGTCTAGGACCTGAAACTTTTATCCGTGATAGTTATTGTTTTACTTTTTTATTAGACATGTTTCTTTTTTTCTTATTTTCTGTTGTCATTAAAAAAAAATAGACATGTGATGAAGAAGGGGTCATCAAACAGCTACGGTCTGTCAAACCGACGACCAACTGCCGGTACCGTTTCATCCGGCACCCCAATTCTGTGGAGGCCGATGATACGGGTGATGGCAACGACGACGATGATGATAACCATCTCTCGCCAAATGCGTGCGCCGAGTTCGACAATCCTTCGCCGTATGGTCCGATCGCGTACAATACGAAAGTCGAGAAACCCAAACCTGAAACTGCTAACGTATACTACAACGTGCCGCAAAACTCCGCTTGTTTCCTCCCCGGATTCAACTCCGCTTCCGAATCCAAGATGGTAACCGTGGCAATCGAAGGAGCATGCAGAGGAGATCATTGGGAAGAGATATACCAAAACGAATACCCAGACGAATCCCTGTATCAAAATACAGGATAACTAATAAATACCGCGCTAGAATGGAGGATTAGGAGAATTATGGTGATGATGATGATGATGATGATGATGATGATGATGATGATGATAATTATGATAATGATGAGGATAATGATAATGTAAATGGCAATGAAGATGATCGTGATGTTGTTAATGATGATGATGATGATGATGATGAAGATGATGATGATGATGATGATGATGATGATGATGATGATGATGATGATGATGATGATGATGATGACGATGATAACGATGGAAATAGAAATTGATGATGATTATGATGGTGATGATGATGAAGAAGAAAAAGATAATGATGATGATGATGATGATGATGGTGATGATGATGATGATTTAGGTGGAAATAGAAAATGAAGATGATGTTGATGATGATGATGATGGAGGTGGAAATAGATGATGATGATGATGATAATGAGGAGGAGGATGGAGGTGATGATGCTGATGATGATTATGATGATGATAGTGATGATGATGCTGATGATGATGATGATGAGGGTGATGATAATGATGATGATCGCGATGACGGTGGCGTTGCAAAGGATAATACTCATGATGTTTATGATAATATGGATAATAATTATCATTATAATGGTGACCATCGATAGTAATGATGATGATGATCACGACACTATTTAGTTGACATATATAGGTGCCATCTCGAGAACAGATTAATTAACACATTTCCGGGATATTTAGGATTTATAAATAGAACCAAGATTATAGAAACACAGAAAGTAGTAGTGTTGTGGTTCAAACCTTCGTATTCTAATGAAAATGTCACGGGTCCGACACCCATAAATAATTAATAATATTAATTGTTAATTGACATGGCTCTATTCCCGTGAGCATCGTAGCACTTTACACTATAATTATTACCCCGGTCAATGTATACACACTTTAATAATTTTGCGCACAATGAGCACATTTCCACTCCCTAGGGAGTATTCCAGTCAATTGCCTATTAGACCTGTAAATCGAGTAAGTTCATGTTGACCTTCTGGTAGTGGTGATGTTGATTTTACATTTACGGAAATCGGTTATATTAGATGCTATATCTCTAAATGAGTTGCCAAATGGCAAGATAAGAGAACGGGCTTTGTTGTATCCACCAATTATGGAATCATCATTGTGCAATGTAAATACTCACCCATAATCAAACACCATCATAAATTGTTTCAAATTGAATGAGTAAAGACAACCTTAAGGCCTAGTCCCATACTGACGATTTTCACGACGACTCGCAACGACTCGCAACGATTTACTAGAACGAATCGACTCGATTTAGCCACGATTTAACAACGAATTGGGAAGAATTGTACGGCGACTCAAGACGAATATTCGTTCTTCGTCGTTGTTCGACGAGTCAGCTCGTCCTTCTTTTGTCTTTAACCATTGCGGTAGAAAAATCGTGGCAGAAAAAAAGTTGTGGTCCCATAGTGGCGATTTTTGCGGCGACTCGCAACGAATTATCATTCGTGGAGAAAATCGCTTGAGTCGTCGCGAGTCGTTGTAGTTCGTTGCGAGTCGTTGTAATTCGTTCTGCGAACCGTTGCGCATCGCGAAGAACGCCATGAATCGTGTTAGCACAACGAATGTTTTGGGACTGTTCAAAACTATCGCCATGTCGCGACGATTTCCTTTCATTCTTTGTATGGAACAATAGGGCAGTGCACCATATGAACAATCGGACTTGTTTGAGGGGATGATCTATTCATTCACCCCCCCCCCCCCCCCCCTCGTGTTGAATAGGTATTACGTAAGTCTCTACGCCCATGGTCAGTTAAAAAACGGACAGCGGCGATCTTCACAACGAAGCGATACGACTCGCAACGAATTGCAACGATGTGGAACGACTTGACACGAATATGCAACGGTAAATACAATGATTTTTGGTGAAAATCGTCGTGGCGTGGCGATTGTTTTGAACAGTTGAAGACGGCGATTTTCACGATTTTCTTCACGATGCGCGACGGTTTTGGGGGAAGAACCGATACGATGTAACACGACGCAACACGACCAAAGCGATTTTCTCAACGAATGTCGAATCGTTGCGATTCGCCGTGAAAATCGTCAGTATGGGACTGGGCCTTAAATTTAATACAAGATTTATTGCATTGTTATATGATAGATGTGATATAAAAATATGTTGTTACAGACAAATGATTTTGCATAGTCAATGCTTTAGACCGGGTGAGCTTGCCTAAATGACTTTCGTTAACTAGTTAGCCTAAACATTAGCCGGTTTGGTTCACAAACTTATGTTAAATATAAACATATGAAAATTACAATTACTGTTTCGCAAATATTTTGTAAGTGATAACATGTAAATGATTAAATTACAGAATAGTGAATTGTATTAGATTACGTCGATGTTAATTATCATTGCATCACATACTACGTATACTGACATATTTGCATCGCCATGCCTTCATATATGTTAAATAATATTTAAAACTATTCAAGTCAAATTTATTTTTTCTGTGCAAAAAACAACAACAGTCTAATCAACAATTATCATTGTATAATTTTCTTCTAAATTAATTATTTGATTGACTTATTTGAACTGTAGTTATATTCATATTTCTACTTCGTATAATATTATTTATTTATTTATTTATTTATTTTGGTATACATTTCAAACTGATCAGCAGCAGTGCTGAAAGGATCAGTGTACATTGAACATCAAAACATACATAGTATAAACATGATAAATAATATAATATAGCAATTGCTACATTCGCATTTAAATGAATTGGAACATTAATGTTAAGTACAAAATTTACAAAAGTAAATCACTATAAGATAAACAAAGCTACACTACACAAAGAACAAATATCATATCATTGAGCATAATTGCTAATCATTCATAAATGGAACTGTTCTAAGTTATTAATCACCAAGCAATTAATTCATTATAATATATTTATCATTTATACCTATCAGCTGAATACCTATTGTGAAATCATTATTATATAAGAGCAAGACTATTCCAGTCATATTGATATTTCAATTAAAATTAATTAAGCATAATTTAAAAATGAATAATTATGTACGTATTACAAGTTTAATATCAATATTTTACCAAAATTCAAGGTACCAAACTGTAAGTTTATGAGTATTTGTCAATAAAGAAACAATCTAAGTCTACAATATTATCATCTAAATGCTCGTTTAACTATACATGGGATACATAAGACCAGTACTTAATTATTGCGTCCCGGTTTTTAATGGAAATATTACTCAAGAGCAAATATTACATAAAACGATATCAAAAGAGAGTCCTCAGAATAATTCCACATGTTTATCACTTATACTGATCATATATTGATGGTTATAATCTTAATTGTTATAATGATTCTGCATTTTATCAATTTCGCGAAAACATTAAAAAATAAATACTTTAACATAATGTACTTAATATTTGTATACTGTATACTATTTATATACTTTATTTGCAACATTTTACTTTGGAAATAAATTATCAAAGACAATATCCATTGTGTGAAGTAGTAGATTTGTGCATAATTATGTAATCATCATATCTGTTTACAATTCAAAACACATTTTGTATATAAATTATGTTTTCATTACATTTCCATTACATTCTTCAAAACTCGAAATTAGACCAATAACTGCAACAATAATAACCAACCATCATTACGACCGTTCTATACCTAACACGTTTGATTATGAAATAAATTATGAAAGTGATCCAACAGATCAAAATATTTTCCAAAAGTGATATTTCAGACTTCAGTCATATTACATTATCATCGTAATGTTATTCCATTTTAAGTGTAGCATGCAATTTCAAAGAAATAAATGTATACCTAGTGAAAAAAGTAAAATCAATATCTGATATTATATATCATTTAATACACACTGATTCTGACTACAATTGTAAAGCGTTCCAGAACGCTTTTCGTTTCAAACATAAATATCTCCATAATTCGAGAGACATTTAACAAAATGAAAACCCATGATAGCAGATCACACAAATACTCATTGTACGTGTATAAACCCTTTTTTCAATTTGCATTATGTCAACAATGTTACAAGATCCCTTTAATTACCCAAAACTGGTGTATGCGCCATTATATATACTTTGGGTAAAACTAAACTAAACATGATGTTATTTGACAAATGCATTATGTAATACTAATAAAAGATAACATTATTAACGCTATAGTCTTATATGTTTTCAAAGCACTGTACTGTGCATCATTATATCTCTGGCTTTAGCTGAGTCTGGGAGGGGGTTGCTGCACGAAGAGTTACAAATTTGCACATTTTAACTAATCAGATGTGCGCATTTAGTCACATGTTCTGAATTGCAGCTTTTACAATCGATTGCCAATTACTCGTTGTACCTGACCTAATAAAGGCATGTGCGTCAAACATGACCAAAGACATACTCCGGTTTAGAACACATTATAAATGTGGTCCAGGAAGTCGGTGTTCTCTCGCGATCCGACTTTGTTCGAAGGCATGAAGTACTCGAGGTCATCCGGTGCATTGTAGTACGTCGTGTCCCGGTTCCCGGATTGCTTGATTCTAGTGGTGTACGAAACCGGATCATACGTCGTTGAGCTCTCCTCGTCCGACGCGGATGTTCCGTCATCATCCGGTTGTCGAATGAAGTGCAAGTCGGGCATCCGTTTGAAGGATACCTCCGGACTTATCGCCCCTTTACCGACACATTGGCACTAAAGATGTGATGAGGATTTATAGAGAAAATGTATTTTAATTTATGAGTAAAATGTAAATTCCGGCATCCGCCATATAATTATAATAGTAAATGTAATGGGCAACATGTATATTATAATGCTTTTACTTGTTTATAAGAATTCGTTTATCCAATGATGATGTAGATAAACAGTAGGCTTGTGGTAGCACCATGTAAGAAAGGTGAGATTAGCATAATTATTATCAAAGTAACAACATAATGCGCCGGTGTAGGATCGGATCATGTCCGCCGCGGGAATAGTCCTGGCGGACAAATTTCGCTAGCAGATTTTGTCCGAGGTGCCAATATATTATTGTTGGTTGCAAACTACAATTTTCAAAAATATGGCTGTAAACAAGACTTACCTTAACCATAACCCTAAATATGTTGGCTATATAATTATACAGGGTGCCCCCCCCCCCCCCCCAAAAAAAAGGAACGGGATACTGGCCATGATAAAGAAACATGATGACTAGTTCACGGGATAGGGCATCTTTTACGATGAAAAGTGATACCAATACCATTAATTTTGGTCGCGTATATAGATTTTGTTTCAGGATTTGTTAATTGATTCAATGCCAGGTTCCCATTTTGCTAAGTCACTGAGTGCCTGATAAATCGCACTTCAATGCCTGTCTTAGCATCAACATGATCAAGCAACGATCAATACGTGCGCCATTGTGAATATGCATTCAGCTGTGTATAAACCAAACCTATAGTAGTACTACCTAGGCGTAGTAGGGAGTGAGTACGAAGGGGTAACATTGCCGGGGATACGTTTAGTTTGCTCCCCAATACGATGTCCAGTATGGGAACTCGCTGGTGCATGCGTTTGACAGTATTTTGCTATTCTAAATTAACTTTGTAACGGGCGGGGAAATTCGAAAGAGAGAGGGGTTGAGTTTTAGTGTTGGGGAGATTTTCCTGGGGGCTCTCCCCTTTATTTTCACCCGCTATTTGTGCTTCGCCACTGTATAACCAATATTTTTAGGGTTAGGGTTAAGGTTTTTGTTGTTTTGTTTATGAATTCACTTTTTTCCCATCTGAAATGTGCTATGGGTTTTAATTTGTATGTATGTTTAAGAAGATTTCGAAAATAAATTCAAATAACAAATTTACCTTAGCAGGGGTGACTCTGATCTGAATCTTCCGGTGCTGGAAGAAGCACAGAAGAGCGACTGCGATCAAGACTAGACTCAGAAGGCTCATAGTACCAAAAAACGAAAACTTCCAAACCAAGACATGGCCATCAAATCCTGTTATATAGATCATACATGTACATACATGATTTGATAATATGGAGGCCGGGTACATGTATAGATGTAATTATTTCAACATAATTCTATTTCACCCAAAAGCATTTGTGACCAAAATAAAACATAAATAGAAACGGTCTCGTTACTTTGATTCAAGTTTCATATACGTAGGTACTTCACTCTGTCAAATGAAGGGGAAGAACTAGAAGAAAATAGTATCAATAAATAACATTATCTTTATGCTAGAGGTCTCTTCTGAATTTTGCCCGTATATGACGTTTTCCCCAAAAATTAATATTATGCGGGGGGGGGGGGGGGGGGTCTGTAACTGGGGACCAGGCCCGTAGTCAGGATTTTCCTAGAAGGGGGGGGGGGCGTCATCAAGACCGCTGGTTGAGTTGTGCAAGGGGGGGGGGGGGGGTGGTCGTGGCCAGTATCCGAGACCAATGGCTTATATGGCCGAGACCGATTAAATAAAGGATCTTTCTGAATTGGGGGGGGGGGATGCGTACGCTACCAACGCACCCCCTCTGGCTGGGGGCTTCTTGTGATCTTTAAGGGGTAGTTTAGTTTTGGTAGAGAGGGCGCTGCACATCACAATTTTGTGTGAGGTAATGACAAACTGAGTGTCGAATTTGAGAGAACATGCAATTTTAATGCCAGAATAAACTTTATTTGGTCAAAATCGACCCAGAAACGGCTGAAATATCAATAAATATATCTGATCTTATAATTATTTTGGGCCCAAATAATTAGATGATTTTTTTCAAGAAAATAAAAAAATGCTTTCACTTTTTCAAAAATTTTCAAAAGCGTTTTTAAAATAGTTGTTGATGAACTCGCTATTTAATCATTATATCAATAAAACATCACATGCATAATTTTGTATGAAAAATTGTGGAAACCAATGCCTTTTTAAAAAGCGCCCTCTTGTGTTTTAATGACTCTTTTTGAATGATAACAGGCTTTTTATTTAGTCGTTTGTAATTTTGTATATCTTTCGAGCATGGTGGAGTTATTACTATTAGTTTATAATGTAACTGTGCAGGTTTTGGCTACTAAAGTTCAGCCTTACCAAAACTAAACTACCCCTTTAAACAACCGGTCTTCCAAGGGGCCCTGCATACCATTAAAAAGAACACAGTGTACAATTTTGAATAGAAACAAATACAATGCGAATCAATATAAATGAAATACAAATACAGACTTAAACAAAAAAATTAAAAGAAACAAAAAAGAAATTCTTGTCAACGTATCAAAATGTGTTATCCCATTTGCCAACGGGATATAATGGGATCCGCAGTGGGAGTGGCAACATCCAGTAGGGAATAAATATACTACTTTTTTTTAATGAAATGCAATACCCCACCAGAGTTTTTTATGGGAATGTCAATCAAGTGGTTCACTGCAACTCAAGAACCAAAGAAGAAAAAAAAAATCATTATTTATTTTAGTGAAACGTTATACATGTATCTTTGAATAAATACAATTTACTATTGATCTGCATTTTTTTATTCGTGTTTCCGTGACAAACGATTTTCAATGCAGATGGAAAGTGAAACAAAATAATCATCAGAAACTTCAAAATTATGAACGATAATTAAATGTAAATGAGTGCCGAAACTCAAATATAGTTTTAACAAGAAATTAGAAATGTCACGTCAATTTCCACGGTCACTCCGTGGGTAAATAAATAAATATACATTATTTTGTTATCACCCGGTTATCAGAGGGTTAACGTGCCTTTGAGAGTGAGTGTCATCTAAAGTTTGTTATTGTTTTATGTTAGTATATTAACTATTGAAATGTCACAGGCTCGTGTATCGCCTGATAAATTAATCATGTTATGAATATTTAAAGGTTTAGAGGCTTAGATACGAAGAAAACTTTCATAACAAGAATATACGTACTTTAATGGGAATGATTAATAAATCTTTGCAATCAAACACCAAGGCTAAGTCTTTAATCTGACATGCGATTCCCAGGCTTCACTACTTTTGTCAAAGGATCGGCCATGATCAGTTTGATTTGATAAAATCTTATGTTTTAGTTCTTCGCCATCCTTCCACGGAGGAGCATCGTCGTTCTACATACTTAAAATATTCTTCAACTAAGTGCTAAGTTACGCAGAAATTCTTCTGAGTTATTACATTAGTGTTGACTACACGTATACTGCGATGGCTGCGAGGGCTCTATATCACTTTGTTTTAATGACATCGATGTTAACCTCAACAACTATGGCAGCAACCGAGTACAGCCACACATACTGTAAGTAAAACAAACAAATTCAATAATACAATTTGAAGCCCTGGGTCGCATAAAAACGCACTAGCTTAGTTCCTTTTCTAAGTCGAATTAAGGGGCTATATGGCTAATTAATCGAGTCACTCAAAAATATTAATAATACAACTGAAGCTCTGGACCAATATTCATAAAACCGCACTATAGATTAGCTTGATTATAAATCGATATCAGAGATAAGTATAAAGAAGCATAACGTTTTTGTATTCGCTAACTATGCTTATCCGGGCTTATTTCTTACTAAATTAAAGGTGCGCCTGTAAAGTGTCAGATATTGCCAAAAATGACATTTGAGACTTCAATCCTATACCAAAATCATTGTAAGATATGTCCGAATGATGTGTGAAAGTTTCATTGAAAAAGAACACTGCTTTCCTACTTAAAAAGTGACAATTTTCGTCAGTTTTTACGACTAATTACAGTGAGACGTTTATGACCGTTTATACCCCAGTCACACCGAAGACCGAATCCAGACCGACACGAGACCGAATAATTCGGGGACGTTGCGGAGACGTTCGGGGTGCTAGCGGTTTGGTGTCGAAGTGGTATCGGAATTGTCGGTCTCTTGTCGAGGTCCAGTTCGGACTCCGAATTTGTCGGAGTGGGTTCTTTCAAGCGCGCTCGAAAGAACCCACTCCGACAAATTATCGGGGTGCTTGCGGGGACGTGTCGGGGTCGTGTCGGGGACGGTTCGGGGAATGCGGGGATGATTCGGAGTGGATTCCATCTGGTGTCGGGGTGAAAATTCGGGCTGGGTTCGGTTCTGATGCCATTTGGATTCGGCCGAACTGAAACCGCAAGAAAAAAGAATGAAAATATTCTACCCAAATGATGCCCGCAACTACACCGATACCAAACCGAATCAAGACCGAATAGCCCTCGAGCGATGCGATATTTACCCACTTGAGCACATCCGGTAATAGAAGAGGGTCGATATCTTGGGCATATTTAGCTATAATTTTGTTCTGGAAAAAATATATCCTCTATTGCTTTGAGCTGTGCTATGAATATAATTCTAGTCAAGAAATTTGTTTAGACAAAAACTAAAAGCAATAATATGTGTCAATCCACAAACTTTCGGCAACAGCGTATGTTTATTTGTAAGTGGCATGTTAGAGAGTTGATAATTGTGGGGATGACTCCCCCCCCCCCCCCCCCCCCCCAACACCCCTTCGCCCCTGCTGTACCCCTTCCCCATATTATTTTAAAATACTTCGGAAACTTTTGTGTATAAAGACCACCATCCCATAATGTAAGTAGTTAGGCTGAACTAATAGTTTGATTGGGGTCTCCTTCATCATACTTGAAAGATATTTAAATTGATTTCCATGAAATATACCATTTTTATTTTATGAGTGCACCTCGTATACAACTATTACTGTATGTATGTTCATGATTACTTTGAAGAATGAAACATTTAAACAAAACATAACAGGAAACTTCCTTTGAGCATGTAATCGTTGACGAGATCAGTAACTGTGTTAGCATGTGCACAAACTTATGGAGGGTTGATGAAAGCTTGTGTGATCAATCTGATATGTCCACTGATCAGCCTGTATGAATTATGTGTGAATGTGTGAACATTCCGAGGTAATGCCATGCCATGTGACCGAGTAATGTGCGCATTGCAACTTGCAACTCCCCTCTCATTACGCCAACGTCATTCACAGTTTGAATTCTCCAATAGAGACTTTCGAAATTTAAACACTTCAAGCATACATATTTTCATTACAACATAGGCATTTTGAAAACCAAAACCTGTTCCTAAATTGGTGATATAAATACAACGAAGTATGTGAGAAACACTCGGAAGTTTGTTGACAATGTTACTAGATCCCTTTTAAGTAATTTATGAGTCTAGAAGTTAAGTAGACACAAGCAAAAACATATACAAGCACTATTCAGATAAAACATTACTGCTGTTTAATGTCCAGTCTTGTTTATTTCTATCATTATAATATTCAGTGAAATATTCCATAATTTCACTTTCAAAATAAGCAACACACATATAGCCAGCTACATTCAGGTACAATATTTTGTTTCATTTAAGTTCAGGATTACTTCATACTGTACTTTGACAAAGAATATAATTATAATGAAACATAAATCTGACAAACATTCGCAAACAACGTTGTTCGTAATGTTGAGTTGGGAAATAGAACATGAAAGTGATATCAAAAATGATTATCGTTCAGATAGAGTAAACCCAAGTGTCGTATTTGAATTCGGGCTGCGTTCCATGTGAGTTCGGGATTGTCGGTTTCATGTCGAGGTTCATTCAAATATTATCGGGGTCGTATCGGTCTTGATTCGGCCGAATGCAAACCGAATTCACGCGATGAATAGAAGACCGAATGATGTTGGTGTGACTGCTATCCCAGTTCGGTCTCTTGTCGGAGCCCGATAAAGCGAAAATTTGTAATTTAGTTCGGTTTGGTGTCGGTCTGGGTTCGGTCTTGCGGTGTGACTAGGGTATAAACGCTCTTGGGCTGAATGATTATCAATAAAGAGGCATTTGAAAAAATCTAACCCTATTTTATTCTTCTCTAACCATAAGCCAAACAACACGGTAGAAGAGAAATGTGGAAGCTCAACTTATTTTCTGTGGACTTAGACACTTTACAGTGCACCTTTAACCCCATATGGCAGTTACAGGGGTAGTACAGTTTTGGTAAGGCTGAGCTTTAGTAACCAAAACCTGCACAATAACATTACAAACTAATAGTTATAACTCCACCATGCTCGGAAGGTTAATAAATAAAAAGCCTGTTATCAATCAAACAAAAAGAGCCATTAAAACACAAGAGGGCGCTCTCTAAAACAGCATTGGTTTCAACCACTTTACATACAAAATTATGCATGTGATGTTTTGTTGAAATCTTGATTAAATAGAGAGATCATCAACAACAATTTAAAAAACCTCTTTTGACAATTTTTGAAAAAGTGTAAGCATCCCAGATTTATTTCGAGCGGATATTTTTCTGAAGCGATTTTTATCAAAAAAGCTTATTGTCATTAAAATTGAATGCTCTTTCAAATTTTACACTCAGTGTTTTATCATCTCACAAAAAAAATTAATTTCGTGCAGCGCCCTCTATAGTATACCAAAACTGAAGTTTTAAACCCTTTAACTAATCTTGTCATAATATACTTAGCCCATTCATAGAAATATAGATTAAGAACCGAACTAAGCTAGTGTTGTCTTTATTATGGGCCCTGATCATTCATTCGATTTCAATGATCCATGGTAATCTGGACCAAATAGCTCTCTTGTTGGCCTTCCAGACGCTTCAATAAGAAGACTTCAAGCTGTACAGAATGCAACTGCTCACTTACTCACAGGAAGGAAAAAGTACGACCACATCCATGACATCACACCAATCTTGTTGAGTATAGGATAAAGATCAAGGTCTTACTACTGACATTCAAGGATGTCCACGACTAGGCCCCTCGATTATATTGCTTCCTTGGAAGAAAAGTAGCAGTCTTGTCCAGGGTTTCGCTCATCAGGACTTCTACTCCAAGTCCCGCGCACACGACTCCCAGAGGTATGGTGATTGTGCCTTCTCAGTTGCCCCAAGCCTCTGGAACTCCCTCCTTCACGCTCTTCGCAACACTGACAAACTTGAAGGTTTCAAAGCATTTTAAAGAAAATGTGCAGTAAATGAGTAACCTTTTGAATGTTTGAAACAGATAAATGGCGCCAAACAAGTGATGTTGATCATCATCGTCATCATCATGTGAATGCAGTGGAAGTCATGTTCGTTGTTAAGGCTAATATATTCCTTTAAATGTTTCTCTTACATGAGTCTCACCCACATTTCTTTAAAAGACATATTGGATATTAGTTCAAATCAGTTGTTGAGGTCAATTACATAATTTTATTTAAATTCCGTTTCCTCTTTCTCTAATATATATATTTTTTTTTTCTTCAAATTTTTGAGCCCTCCACAGGCTATTTATTAATCTTCACATAAACAAACAAATCAAATACATGAGCATAAAACAAATCAAATACATGAGCATAAAACAAATTCAAATTAATCTTTCTATACAAACAACAATTGTAGCAACTGCCACTTAACATTAAAATGTCTCTCCATTCCAGATATGCATAACATATATTTTTCATCTTTATAATATTGTAAAACTTTTTTTTTCAATGTATCAAAAAGTGGAACTATGTTATTCAGTATACAAATAAACATCTGTTGTTTAATTAAAATGACAATACAGTTAAGAGCATCATTTCTCTTATCTTCAAAGCCAAAAATTATGTTTGGTAAATTAAACAAAATTCGAACTTGAGTTCTTTCATAAATCCAATTTGAAGTGTCATTCCAAATCTTTCTACTAATCTCACATTCATAAAAGAAATGTACTATATCTTCAAGTTCTTTTTTACAAAATGAACATTTTTCATTGTTTACAATTTTCATCCTAAAAAGTTGTTTATTTAAAAATAAGATTCTATTTAAAATCTTATACTGAAAGTATTTCAAACTAATAACTGGAGTAAAACGAAATATCATAACATTATACTTTTGTATTAATACAGATTGTAAATTATAATTCAAATATCGTTCCCACTTTGAACTTATTAGTGACAAACAATTTTGTTTCTCCTAAAAGAACTTTATAAATGTATCCACATCCTTTTTTATCATGAATAAAAGTTTTAATATGAGAAGGAAGTAAAGGTTCTTCCAATTTTGTTTGACATGTTTTATAATATTCATTATATCTACACTTTATTACTTGACAGACTGAATAATAAGACAAATAATTAATCTTCAAATTAAACTTCTCTTCACATTTTTTATGAGACAATAAAATTCCATTATTATCCATCAAATCATTAATAAATCTAATACCCTTTTCATACCACGATTTAAAAAAATAGACTCATTGCCAATTTGAATCGAGCTATTCATCCATAGCGATTCAGATAACCAATCCGTCTCACATTTTAAAACTAACAATGCCATACTTTCAAAAACTTCTTTCCAAAAAGGATTGCCAATTTCATGAGATAATTTCAAAAAATAATTATCACCCAAACTAATCATGAATTTGTTTTGTAAAAATGACTGCATTAAATGGGCAACATTTATACACATATTCAAAATAATTCTTCTAACCCATGTTAGCTTTAGTGATTTACTAAAGCAGTCTATATCAACCATTTTTAAGCCACCTTTTTCATATGAACTAACAACTTGTTTTCTACTTATTTTATCCGGTTTATTCTTCCATATGAACTTGAAAAAATGTATTTTTATGTTTTTCATTAATTCAACAGATGGGTTTGGAATTGACATAAACAAATGATTAAATTGTGGTAATAATAATGACTTAACAATTGTTATTCTCCCCAAAACAGTAATATTTCGTTTTATCCAAGAAATCATTTGTCGTTTCACTTTATCGAATATTCTATCATAATTATAATCTGGCATTTTATCAACATCAATCTGTTCCAAGATATCTAAAATAACCATTATAAACAAACTGTACATTTGCTCCTTCTAATTTTATTTCATTATTTTCTTTTGAAGCCCCTATCCAAATTGCTTTTGTTTTTTGAATATTTATCTTAAGTCCAGAACAATTACCAAAAGAGTTCAAAATATGTATAACTTTCTGAAAAATAGCAATAGAACCATCCAAAAATAAAACTGTATCATCTGCATATTGAAGAATTTTAAATTCTTTAAAGTTAACTGTAATTCCTACCACTTCATTTGAAGAGCGAATTAACATACCTAAAATTTCAGCGCATAACAAAAACAAATAAGGTGACAGAGGGTCACCTTGGCGACAGCCTCTTTCTATACAAAATCTAGAAGTTAATTGCCTATTTACCATAACACTTGAGCATGCATTGCTATATAACACGTTTATCCACCTCTTAAAAGAATTACCAAAATTAAATAAAGAAAGTACCTTAAACAAAAACTCATGGGAAACACTATCAAATGCCTTTTCGAAATCAATCAATAAAATCATACCGTGTAATTTTTCCTTATCTGCATAAGCAATTATATCATAAATAATTATAATATTTTCACCAATAAAACGTCCAGCAAGGAACCCTGTTTGATTTGGATATATATGTGTTGTAATATATGTGTTGTAAATTCTAGTCCATCTTTCATCATATATTGTTGAGGAAAATGCTTCTGTTGAAATTATTTCCTCTTACTATATCTGTTTTACATTCGTGTGCAGCTCTCATAAACCTAACCCTTGGAGGGTCTCATCGCATTTCTTCGGAGAAGATCTTTGACGGCGTCCCAGGATCTAATCTGTTCTCGTGGACATGGCGGATCATTACATCAGAAAACAGGCGACTGAACGTAAGCAAGTTTCAAGGTTCAATGTCATTGTCAATATCAAGGTCAAATTCGAGGTCAAGTTTTTATTAATTTTTACATTGCTAGTAGCAGGAACAAATAATTATACAAAATCAAATTACTTGGTTCAATACATAAAATGTATATTCCGAGCAAGGCATTTTGTTGAAAAAACATCGATAGGAAATAAATGCAATTATCGACTGACTCGTTGCGGCACTCGCGTTCGAATCCCATATACAGAGTGGCCCCCAAAAAACCGAACGGGGGACTTCCCAAAATATAGTAACAAAATGATTATGTCCATCGAATAGGGTGTCTTTTCCAATGAAAAACGATACCAAGAGCAGTAATTTTGGACGTGCAGTGTTTGTTGTATAGGGCGCTTTGAGTGAGACCATGTCAGGTTCCCATTTTGTGTCAATTTGTACCTAGTCAGTGTCTGATAAATGAGACTTACTGCCTGTCATACTATCGAGCAACTATGCCAATTCTCTTGGCACCGCTCGGCACAGAGCTGAATGCACACTAATGGCGCGTGGATTGCTCGCGTGTTCAATGGTATGACTGGCAGTAAGTGCGATTCATCAGGCACTGAAATTGGCAAAAATGGGAACCTGACATGGTGTTACTCACAGCGCCCTAAAACAAAAACTACACGACCAAAACGATTGTTCTTGGTATCGCTTTTCATTGGAAAAGAAACTCTATCCGATGGACATACTCATTTTGCAACTATATCTTGGGAAGTGCCCCGTTCCGTTTTTTGGGGGCCACCCTGTATAAACAAGTGGGTTCAGGGTTCGAAGCCAAATGATGCCCTGACATTTATACAGGTGTATTAGTATAGTAAAGGAAATTAGTATACATCTCTGCTCGCTACTTACAAACTTGGTATGGTCTCAAGGGAAGAACTAATCTGCACTTTGTGTTCCAAAATGTGTTTGCGTGCGTCTGTTGAGTGGAAAGTTAATACAGCCACACGATAGTATAGTGATCAAGTTTGTAGCTTTAGTGCACCTTTATGTTCGAATGTAACATCACGTAGCAACAGCCGTTTTTTTAATGGATGCAACTTCTGACCCAAACAAACAAGGAGTAAAATCCATTCGTGCGCACACATGCGCACACAGAGCCGACTCGACCCGATCCGACTGGTTTTCAGTCATAGTAGGCTTGTTAAGGGCCAACAATATGGGCGTTGACTGCATTTTGGAGTATGATTGTTTTACTTGGCACACATATTCCTTGGATCAAAAGAAAAAAATTCATTCAAAGAGACACTCTGTATCTATGCAAATTAGGCCTAATTTCCATAATTTATGCAAATTTATTCATGGGATATTCTATGAAAATAGTGTTTTTATATTCCTTGGATCAAAAGAAGAAAATTCATCCACAGAGACACACTGTATATGCAAATTAGGCCTAATTTCCATAATTTATGCAAATTTATTTAAGGGAATGGGATATTCTATGAACATTTTGTATTTATTGAGATATTTGAAGGAGAAACATTTTTAAATAGATGACCTAGGGTGTATCAAGGTCAGTGGATCAATCTAGCAGATTTTGTTAACGTTTGGTGACCGTCTAACCCCTCAAATTCAAGATGGCTACCGGCAGCAATGTTAAAATTCGCATATTTTGTGTTATTGTTGAACTCCATATCTGCAGGCTATGATATGTCTAGTAAAATCATCACTGGGATGTAAAAATCAATTGTTGACTCATCTTTGGAACAAACTAAGAAGATATGTCAAAAGAGACACACAGTTCCTATATATATAAATTAGCCTTATTTGCATAATTTATGTATTATGACACAGGAATGTAATTTACTATGACATTATGATCGTCTTCATTGAAATACTTGAATTTCAACATTCCTGCGGCGGCTACATTGGATTCGTGAGACAAGACGACTGCCAATGCTGACAATAACCTGTTAAACTATTTGTTTACTTTGACTTACCCTAGTTCATCAACTGCAGAAGTTAAAACATCAATTATTTACATAAAGACTACAATTTCATAATATATCACATTTATGAACTAATTTATACATTATGCAAATTTGTCTAATTAACATCTATAAAGTGTGCTTCTTTTGATAATTCTTCTTAGTTTGTTCCAAGGATGGATACAAAATTGATTCAGACATCCAAACCATTGTTAAAATAGACACATCACACATGTTCGTACCATGATTAGTTAAAAAGTAAGATAAAATATACAGAATTTAACAATCCTGCAATGGCCATCTTGGATTTGAGTGACTAAGTGGCCATAAAGGGTTTAGATAATCTGCTAATTTTTACCCACTGGCCTTGATTTACCCTAGACCATCTATTTCCAAAGTTATTCTCCGAATTATTTCAATATCATCATCATCAAGTTCAGGTGGTGCTGTGTAGCGCTGCTGTGGTCTTCACGAGAGCACGCCATGCAACTCTATCTTCCGCCAACCGCGTTGCACCCTTAATCCCTTCTCCAGATACTCTATTTACATCATCAGTCCGTGATGTTGGTGGACGACCTCTACCACGTTTTCCTTATTGCTCCTTGCAGTATTTGTTTTTCAACTCCTTCCCTTCTCCTGACGATGTGCCCAAAGTACTTTAGTTTCCTCTCCATAATTCCCCTTGTGATAGATAAGTCTGTAAAAAACACCATTTTCATAGAATATCCCATTCCCATGAATAAATTTGCATAAATTATGAAAATATGCCCAATTTGCATAGATATACAGAGTGTCTCTTTGGATGAATTTTTTTTCTTTTGATCCAAGGAATATGTGTGCCAAGTATACCAATCGTACCCCAAAATACAGTCACGGACCCCTTAACAAGTCTACTATCAGGCTTGATTCGGTTTCGCTCAGTCGAAGCCGATTTAACATGTTGAATCGGCCTCATGTGATCTCCGACTGGCTCTTGACCGGCAAAACATGAATCCTGAAGTAACGTATATTGAGCTGAACCGACTAAACACAAATCGGATTGGGTCTAGTCGGCTCTGTGTGCGGAGGGCTTAAGCCGTTGGGGCCGTCTCCGGATGACGACGACGCGCGCACGGCGTCTCTCACGCGCTTAAAGATAAGTGACGTCACACCTTGCCAACCACGTGATTTCCCCGTTTTATGCCCTCACGATCATCCCTTTCATATAATGCCATTCTGGGTCTCCTTCTCGAGCTTCGACACGAAGCAGAACCCTAACCCTAACCATTCGGTGACGGGTCATCCCCGGATGACGGCGTGCGCAGCGTTTTTCCGCGCAAACTTTGTCACCGCGCTTGATCAGTGACGTCACTCGTACCAACCCTGA
Organism: Echinarachnius parma; assembly: GCA_037951105.1. Classification (NCBI taxonomy): domain Eukaryota; kingdom Metazoa; phylum Echinodermata; class Echinoidea; order Clypeasteroida; family Echinarachniidae; genus Echinarachnius; species Echinarachnius parma. The sequence continues at coordinate 78,183 of JBAMJV010010547.1, read as the reverse complement.
TTTATATGCACTATGCAATAATGCCCGTTTTCTTCTAACCCATGTAGGTCTCCTTCTCGAGTTTCAACACGAAGAGGATCTACACATCCCTCGAATTCGGTGACGGGTCATCCCCGGATGATGGCGAGTATGGAGTCTCGCACACAATGATGGCGCGCTTCAGTGACGTCACTGTACCCGATCACGTGATCTCCCTGTCCAACGCACTTTGGATTAGGTTTAATGTTTTAGGCAGAAAGGAATTTACGTTCGATATGACGGTCAATGCTATTACTCGTACAGGTGAGTCGGGACTTTTTTATCGGCAGAGTTTTGGTTTAGAGGGCGCATCGAGATCTATTCTTTGTGAGGTAAGATCGAATTGTAAAACGTGGAAAGTTACACAGAATTAACATTGTTTGATCAAAACCGATTCAGAAACAGCTGAATATCCATAAATACATCCCACTGGAATAAATATTGGGGCCCAAGTTTTATTTAATAATTTTCAACAACAAAAACACCTTCATGATATAAACTAAACCGCAACTTAAGTCATAGGTGTTTATTTATATAACATGAGCAATACAATCACACTTTAATATTTAATTGATTTCTGTTTGTGAATTAAAAAAGAAATGACAAAACTATGTATTCATTATAAAAGTGTATTTAACTTTAAAGGGATTTAGTAGACTTTAAAGGGATTTAGTAGACTTTAAAGGGATTTAGTAGACTTTAAAGGGATTTAGTAGACAAGCAGTTTTTAGCAGTTTTCAGCAGTTTTCAGCAGTATTTTCCATATTTAAAGGGATTTAGTAACTTTGTTGACATGTGCAAAAAGTGATGAATGGTTGATGCTATGTACATTGTTGTTATCTGATATGTCCACAGGGTATTGTGTGAAAATTTCAAGTCAAATGGACGTTGCATGGCCGAGTAATGAGCAAAAATGTAAAGTGATATTCACTAATTCACTGCATTCACTTTGTACACGGTTTCAAAAATCCAACGGATATTTTATTATCTGAACACTTCAATCGTACATATCCTTGTAACGAAAGGGAAATTTGAAAAACCGAAACCTGTCCCAGGATGTTAGTGTTAATACGAATCCAACAAGGTATGAGGGAACCGCTAGAATTCCAATTTGATTTTGAGGATTTGGACAATATAACTAAGTCCCTTTAAAGGACAATATAACCCAAGCAGACTGTTGCTTTCTTATACTCTAAAAGATTAGTAGGGATACTCTCTGAAAGTTTGAGCATAATCGGGCAAGAAATGAGAAAACTGTGGCTCTTTGAAGATGTCCATTTATTCCTATGGGGGACTCAAATTGGCAATACACTCAGATAAGTTTGTGACTACTCCCCGTATGTTTTGTACACAAATTGTCCACTTTATTTTCTTCAGTTTTCTTCAAAGTCACCATTTTCCATTCCCCAAACTCATGATATGTTGTGTATGACTGTATTCCACAAAACAAATGTCGAACTCAAACGAAGGGTAAACATATATTTTGGGAAGAGAAAAAAAGAGAAATTGTGTGTACTAAACGTATGGAAAGTAGTCAACAACTTTGCCAGAGTGCGTTGCCCGTTTTTGTCACTCTTATTAATAAATGGCTATTTCAAAAGAGCTACATGTATATAGTTTTCTTATTTCTTGACCGATTTTACTCAAATTTTCAGAGATTATTCATCCGTTTTAGTGTCTAGTAGTGCATACAATGATTTGTCTGGATTTCATTGTCATTTAGGGGGTGACATTACCATGCAATGCATGCTGAAATAAATGTCCGTACTGCATATGCACGGAGTTCTGAATTTGACGAAGCGACTTCCGGTTTACGTACGACAATGTGGCCCGACATTAATTATTTTTAACAGAAAAACGACTTTATAAATTTATATTTGAACATGTATAACCACAGCTGAAACAGAAATAACGCTCGACGTAATCAACAATCCTGTAATAATCAAGTCACCGGGATACCCGTCGTACCGCAACAACGCATACCGCCTCTGGACCGTGCGCGCTCCCGAGTCCCTCACCATCTCCGTCATCGCCCAGGACTTCGATCTCTCCAACCCATTAGAGATGGCGGACGTCGTCTACGTTGGTGACACGACAACGAGGTTCTTGAATCACGGTAGCCGTGGTCATGGTCGGAATCATTGGGTGCAGTGGCGAGGGAAGAAGCCGTTGGATGACTACCTTGGAATCTTTGACTATTGCTCGGTCAGCAATGCGGTGACAATTCTGTTCACCACCAACTGGAAGGACTTTGGGAAGGGATTTTCGTTGAGACTTTCGGCCGTTTCGTCTTGTCACTCGGACGAAGGGAGTACAGGTAAAAATAGTTATTGTTAATGTAGCCTATTCATTTTGCAGGACCCTGGTCGGCCCTGTATTAACCATAAATGGAACGCAACATTTACAGTAGGGAACAGGTTAAACCATTGTTTACGACATCTGCTGTGTCTTGTAATAACATCTAAAAGGGTTACAAAATATAGCACGTTTCAGGTTAAGATGATATTTGTGCATACGTAATTAGCGCCCTCTCCCCCCCCCCCCCCCCCCCCCAACCACATACAATTGTGAGGCTTGTGCCTCTTTGCTTGTGTCCCTCATGTTTGCAACGGTTTATATTTAACTATACTTGATAGGGAACAGAACTAGGTTTCTCATCTGACGTTCTTGACTTTATTGATAATAAAAGGAATATGTCTCTTTCACTTTCAATGTTTCTCGAATTTCGTATATCACTGTCACGGAATCCCAATCATGTATAAAAACTCGTCATAAAAATATAAGACAGGCTCATTTATGACGTGACAACCCTGGTAGGTTTGTTCGTTCGTTTGTTTGTTTGTTTTTTTCTAAAGTGGTCAAGACCTTTTTATTATGATGTTATTGTCTTGAACTAGCGTATATCATCGCTATTCAACAACAGGGAGGGGCGTCCACCAGGGGTGGAGGAGGGAGGGAGGGGTGTGGGTGTGGGAGAACGTGGATCAACCATTCCTGCATCCATTAGCCGAATTCACGAAGAAAACATGAACATGTCACAACATTAGAAATATCATCGAACGTGCTGAAATTGTTGTTATCTCTTTCATCTTGGCAGCTGCCAGGGGCGTCGATCACGGGGGGATGGGGGATATATCCCCCCAATATTTCAGGTGGGGGGGGGGGGGGTGGCCTGTATTATCATCCCCCCCCCCCCCCAATATTTGGGGTTCAAAAATATATAATAACATTAAAATTAAGAAGCATTGCCCCCTCTCATGAATGGAAGTTGTTACTATAGTCTTCTTTAAACCACTTTTTGATAATGCTTAACTGCCCAAATCCAAAATCTTCCGGGGCTGCGCCCCTGGAACCCCAATTAAGGTTATTGACCCAGTCCCAGCCCTGTACTCATTAAATAGTTTTTATTCAGGACTTCTCTCTTGGCAAACTTTCAGGCGATCCTGGCCCACTGTGCGTCTGCGCTTCGCTCACTAGAATTGAGCTAACTATTCAATAGTTAATTGTATTTCTGGATAGTACAAATCCCAAAGCTTCCGGGGGCTTCGCCCCCTGGACCCCCAATAAGCTTTCCAACGTGGGTATCCCTTGACTTATTCTATTCAGGGTTCCATCGGGATGATTGCAATCGACAGTATTTATCTATCAGACTAAAATTAATTGCAATGTGCACTTAATAATCTTCCAATCTCTAAACAGCTAAATCAAAAGCCAATTAACTAAAGAATAGTTAACTCTATATTTACATATAGACAACATATTTATATCTGGATATTACAAATCCCAAAGCTTCCGGGGGCTCCGCCCCCTGGACCCCCAATAAGCTTCCCAATGTGGGTAACCCATGACTGATGCTATTCAGGGTTCCATCAGAATGCTTGCAAAATTATGTATCTATCAGGCTAAACATGCTAAAGTTCATACTGGACAAAGCCCAGCTCATAACATGATGCTTGCAATGTGCACTTAATAATAATCTTCCAATTTCAAAACTGCTGAATTCAAAAGCTTTGGGGCCCCCTAACCCCCCCCTCAGCCATAAAAAACCCCGGGCACGCTCTGGGTTGTCTCTTCGCTCCCTCGCCAGAGATGGTCAACATGACGAATCATCCCCCCCAATGGTGAGAAGATATTTACATATAGACAACATATTTATATCTGGATATTACAAATCCCAAAGCTTCCGGGGGCTCCGCCCCCTGGACCTCCAATAAGCTTCCCAATGTGGGTAACCCATGACTGATGCTATTCAGGGTTCCATCAGAATGCTTGCAAAATTATGTATCTATCAGGCTAAACATGCTAAAGTTCATACTGGACAAAGCCCAGCTCATAACATGATGCTTGCAATGTGCACTTAATAATAATCTTCCAATTTCAAAACTGCTGAATTCAAAAGCTTTGGGGCCCCCTAACCCCCCCCCCCCCCCCCCCCCCTCAGCCATAAAAAACCCGGGCACGCTCTGGGTTGTCTCTTCGCTCCCTCGCCAGAGATGGTCAACATGACGAATCATCCCCCCCAATGGTGAGAAGAAATCGACGCCCTTGGGCCAGATGCTATATCACTATACGTCGACAGGGTGACTACTTCGATCACCCAGCTTACCATATCAATCACCTCTACATCAACTAGTGTTACTGTAAAATATTATATTCCACATCAGAAGAAATCGACGCCCTTGGGCCAGATGCTATATCACTATACGTCGACAGGGTGACTACTTCGATCACCCAGCTTACCATATCAATCACCTCTACATCAACTAGTGTTACTATAAAATATTATATTCCACATACTAAGTATCTTGCTCTACGATTGGTCAAAAGTTAATCACGTGATGAAATATAGTTTCGCCCATCATTAATGGGAGAAGAAAACTTCGTTACACTCTGTAGATATATTGGGTGAAAGTGCGTTGCACTCACTAGATAAAAGTACTATCTAGTGAGACTCAAATTCCGTACCCAAATATATGTGGCGTGATACTGATAACTCTATGCGCGCGAATTACAAATTTAATTGTATTCGTTGTGCATATAGCACACTGAAGCTGCATAATACGCTATGCACTGTACGTATCGTACGTACCACCGTTTGCTGCGCTGTTAACCCGCTGTTAATTGCTTGTTCTGTTGTTCGACGTAAGATTTGAGCTCTAACGAAGCTGAAATGGACATTTTTGTGCTTGAGAGTGAAAGTAAAAATACAAAGCGACAACTTAAGTTCAGCCTGAAAGTGTTCCAAGATTATTGCGAATGCTGGAAGCATACATTTTGACAAACTGTCTGACATGGACTTGAAGGCGCTACACCAAGTGTTGGGGAGACTCTATTTTCGTGTTTGTTGACTTACATTTCGCGTTTTAACTTTTGGAATTTTCAAGGGCCGCTTACTTTTGAACTGTTATAATATAATGGAATTGTCATGGAGTGACCCTGTTACCGAAATTGGAATAACATTGTTGGTAAGTAGATCAAACCTAGTAACAGTACTTACTAACTAGTTAGACTATAGTTAGTCTAGGCCTTCTTATAGACTAGATCTAGACTAGACTAGTTCGATGTGGAATATAAAGCAAATAACACCTTTTGGTTTCAGGCGATGGCAAACTATCACTTCCTCGGCGATCTGAATGTATACGCTATCTTTCCTCAGCTTCGCTTCGGAAAGATAGCTACATCCAGATTGCCTCGGAAGTGATAGTTTGTGCCATTGCCTTCACCAACGGTAATTATTTGCTTACTAACTCGACCTATCAGGCGATTAACCCTTCCGTAAATGATAGTCAGAGATTCTCTTTTCTAGAGGGTCAGGATACTGTAGTCGTAAAGGAAAAATATAAGTTTACTATTTATGTATTGCGTTTAATTACTTTAAAACGAACACTCATTGTTATATTAACAGATGTAATAACTTCTGAAAGAGCAACTACTACGATCACACAGCCGACCACTTCAACCACTTCGACATCAGTTGTTGCGACTACCACTCAAGCGCCCACCTCTTCCATGAACGATAGCGACGATGTCATCAGTCATGAGGGTCAAGGCACTGTGGTTGAACCGGTGAATGCCAAGCTGCAATCTGGTAATAATAATAATGATAATCATGATGTTGCTGCTGCTGCTGATGATGATGATGATGATGATGACGACAACGACGATAACGATGATGATGATGATGCCGATGATGCCGATGATGATGATGAAAATGACTCAGGTTGAGGATCGACGATGACGACGACGATGACGATGATGATGATGATGATGATGATGATGATGATGACGATGATGAAGAAGAAGATGACGATGATGATGATGGCCATGATGATGATGGTGACGAACAGTACTGAACCATAATTACCATATAATCCGTCATTTTGATGGTGCACTGCTTGTAAATAATTTTTGTAATTACAATTGATCACGTCTGAAAAAAAAACACGATAATGATCTTATATACACCAATGATAACAAAGTTTTAATCTTTCCAGGACCTGACGAACTCTTCATTTGGAAGATGTCCCTTATTGCCACTGGTGGTGCAGCTGGGTTGCTCCTGTTCTTGCTTGTGATAGTATGTGTGGTTCATCATCGCAGGACATGCGCTAGGGTCAGGCCTTCCGAACGCCTTGCTACGGTTAGTATCATCACGATTGAAATTAACCTATTCTCTACTAGATGTTGTAATTCCGATATATATTATACAGGACCCACCAGGTTCCCGTATGCAATGGGTTCCCTGTTCTTATCTCAAGACAATATAAGTATATATTCTCTCATCGCAGATCACTTATTAGGGTCAGGCCTTCCGAACGCCTTGCTACGGTTAGTATCATCACGATTGAGATTGACTTATTGTCAACAAGATTTTGCAATTCCCATAGAGATGGATAATACAGAACCGATCATGTATGATGGGTTCTCCTGTTCTTACTTGTGATAGATAGCATGTGTGATATATCATCGCAGAACACGCATTTAAGGGTCAGGCCTTCCGAAGGCCTTGCTATACGGTCAGTCTCATCAATTCCACTCCATGTATTTCTTTGTTTTCAAAAGGAGCCCCCTTATACTTGTTATGTAAATGAATGAGGGGGGGGGGGGGGGGGGGCAGGTGCCCCCATACCCCTGCAACTATACGCCACTGATCAATTCATCCTGATTTCAAGTAAATATATCAAGATTTAAAATGTGAATGTTGTTTTATGTTTGTTAAAGTATTTGTTATTGAGTGCTCCATCATATACCACCGCAGTGCACGATGGGGTAATTATGATGGGGTAATATAGAGGGCTACAATGCGGTTACTTTATTCGTTATAATACAATAAAATAAAATCGAAATTATAGCTATAAAACAATAAATACTGTTCCAACTCAGAAAGTGATACTCCTTGGTCCCATTGCAGAAAGAGATACAAGCGATTGTAAGTTCCAATTGATTGTAAGTCAGATCATTATGTTCTAAATGAGCAAATCTGATTGGTTGAAACGCGCTAATTTTCTGACTTACAATCAATAACTGACGATCGATTGTCCCTCTTTCTGCAACGGGGCCCTGGTATTAGGAACGATGTGGAAATGAATACAGAACGTGGATATTATGATTGAACATGCTTGTTATAGAGTAGTGAAGTAGAGCACTAAAGTAGAATTCGCAAGGCGTTTATAATTTATATCCGTAAAATAAAATATCTCATAATGTTCTCTTTTTAATTAGACATACTTTGTATTACCATTTTGTTCTGGCATTTATTTATAGACTTGTGATGATGACGGGATAGTCAAGCGGCTGCGCTCTTTCAAACCACCGACCAACTACCGTTTCTCCCGGCATACCGATTCTGTGGAGACCGATAATAAGGGTGATGGCAACGACGACGATGATGATGACTATCTCTCGCCAAATGCGTGCACCGACGGACCTTCGCCGTATGGCCCGATCGCATACATCACGAAAGTAAAAAAGAAACCAAAACTTGAAACCCCCAATGGATACTACAACGTTCCGCAAAACTCCGCATGTTTTGTCCCCCGTTTCAACCCCGCATCCGGGCCCGATATTGTTACCGGGGCAACCGGAGGACCATGTAGAGGAGATCATCGGGAACAGGTATACACCAAAAAACACCCGAACGACTCACTGTATCAAAATATTTACGATATGTAAATATCGTGCTAGCAAAGGTGTATAGTGAGAGAATAATGATGATGTAGAAGAAGATGATGATGATGATGATGATGATGATGACGACGATGATGAAGATGATGGTGATGACGATGATGACGATTATGATGATGATGATGACGATATGACGACGACGACGATGATGATAATGATGATTATGGTGATGATGATGATGATGATGATGATAATGATGATGTAAATCACTTTAACACTGTTCGGGGAACTACCCCTCCACAAGGCCATTTGGCTTTCTTTGTAGTTTCCTTTTCATTTTGCTTTATACTGTGAATCCTAATTTGTGTATATTTCTATGTATTGTTTTTATTTGAAATGAAAATGAATAAATTTAAAAAAAAATTAAATGATGTTGATGAAAATGGAAAATGATGATGAGGAGAAGAAGGAGGAAGAGGAGAAAGAAAATGACAGTGGTGGTGGTGGTAGTGATGATGATGATGTTAATGATGATGATGATGATGATGATGATGATGATGATGATGATGATGATGATGATGATGATGATGAAGATCATCATCATCATCATGGATAGCAGTAATTAACTCAAGTGATGCGGATTAAAACAGAATCATGGCAAATTGCTCGTGGGAGACATAATTATAATGGTCTACTTAAAAAATCACTATTATACGAATGCCTATGTTAAAAGGATGTAGTAACTTTGTTGGCATGTTTAAAAAGTGATAAATGGTTGTGTAGTTTTGTGATTTGATATGTCCTCTGAGAATTGTATGAACATTTCACGTTAAATGGATATTATTTGGCCGAGTAATGAGCAAAAATGCAAATAATATTCCCTAACGCACTGCACCAACTTTGTACACAGTTATGACTATGTATACAGTAGATAATAAAACAAACAGAACACTTCAATCGTAAACATCTTTTAAATGAAAGGAAAGAAAAAAATAACGTGTTCCATTTTTCTATTGGTTATACAAATATATCAGGGATGAGAGAACCACTATTGTTGTATTAGTTTGGTTGATTTGGACGATGTTACTACTTACTAGATCCCATTAACCATTTTTTGCAGGAAAAGGGATTGAACGATTCAGGTCAGAATCGTATAGACAGGTGACTGAATAGCGCCCTCTTGTGTAAGCGGCCGCTATTTGAATGTAAACAGCGTTGTAAACTAAATGTTAAGATTTCTTTCTACTAACTAAGCATGTGAGAATATAACATATCATTTTCCAAGCATGTAGTACAAGTTTTAGCTACTAAAATTAAGTTTCAGAAGTTAAAAGCACTAGCCTTTCCATTTAACCATTCATGATGTTATGTAAATGATGATTTAAAAATGTTATAATACATTATGATTAATAATGTTATATATAATGTTTTTGTTTTTTTAGATTAATGACATTGCTTTTGTATATAACATTTTGAATGTTAACTCAAATGATGCGGATTTAAACAGAACTATGTCAAATGGATCGTGGGAGAAATGTAATGCTCTATTTAAAGGGATCTACGCAATAACTTTGTTGACATATGCAAAAACTGGCAAATGGTTGATAAAAATGTGTATTTCTGTGATCTGATATACTGTATGTCCACTGAGTGATGTGTGAAAATTCCATGGTAAATTAATGTTATATGGCCAAGTAAAGAGCGAAATGCAAAGTGATTAATTCGCTAACTCGTTGCAGACTTTAAACACAGTTGAATTCTCCAGCAGAGAGTGTCAAATCTGAACACTTCAATCATAAATATCTTTATAACGAGAGAGAAATTTGCAAAACAGAAATCTGTTCCATGCCTCTATTGGTGATACGAATACAACAATGTATGATAGAACCACTGGAGTTATAAGTAGGAATTGTTGATTTTGACAATGTAACTAAATTAGATCCCTTTAAAGGTATCTAGTAACATTGTCCAAATCCTCAAAATCCAAATTCTAGCAGTTCCCTCACACCTTGTTGTATTCGCATTAACAAAAGAAGCATGGGACATGTTTAGTTTTGTTTCGAATTTTCCTTTCGTTAAAAATATATTTACGATTGAAGTTTCCAGATGTTAAACTATCCACTGGATACTCCTAACCGTGTACAAAGTCAGTGCAATGAGTAAGTGAATATCACTTTGCATTTTCGCTCACTACTCGGCCATATAAGGTCCATTTAACTTGAAATCTTCACACAATACCCAGTGGACATACGGTATTAGATAACAACAATATACATTGTATCAACAATTCGTCACTTTTTGCACATGTCAATAAAGTTACTAGATCCCTTTAATACATCACTATTATATGACTGTTAATGTTAAAGGGGTAGTTTAGTTTTGGTAAAGAGGGCGCTGCACATCACAATTTGTTTGTGAGGTAATGAAAAACTGAGTGTCGAATGCAATTTTAATGGCAGAATAAACTTTATTTGGTCAAAATTGACCCAGAAACGGCTGAAATATCAATAAATATATCTGATCTTATAATTATTTGGGGCCCAAATAATTAGATGATTTTTTCAAAAAATAAAAAAATGCTTGCACTTTTTCAAAAATGTTCAAAAGCGTTTTTTAAATAGTTGTTGATGATCTCTCTATTTAATCATTATTTCAATAAAACATCACATGCATAATTTTGTATGAAAAATGGTTGAAACCAATGCCTTTCTGGAAAGCGCCCTCTTGTGTTTTAATGGCTCTTTTTGAATGATAACAGGCTTTTTACTTAGTCGTTTGTAATTTTGTATACGTTTCGAGCATGGTAGAGTTATAACTATTAGTTTATAATGTTACTGTCCAGGTTTGGTTACTAAAGTTCAGCCTTACCAAAACTGTACTACCCCTTTAAAGGGATCTAGTAACTTTGTTGACATGTGCAAAAAGTGATGAATGGTTGATGCAATGACAATGTATATTGTTGTTATCCGATATGTCCATAGGGTATTGTGTGAAAATTTCAAGTCAAATGGACATTGCATGGCCAAGTAATGAGCGAAAATGCAAAGTGATATTCACTAATTTACTGCATTCACTTTGTGCACGGTTTCAAAACTCTGGGGGAGTTTTTCTTATCTGAATACTTCGATCGCACATATCTTTGTAACGAAAAGGAAATTTGAAAAACCGAAACCTGTCCCATGATTTTATTGTTAATACGAATACAACAACGTATGAGGGAACCGCTAGAATTAAAATTTTATTTTGAGGATTTGGACAATGTTACTAAGTCCCTTTAATGGCTATGGAAATGAGACAACTGGTTCACATTGCATCTGCAATCCGTTTTAAATACAGTCAAACCTGTGTATAGTGACCAACAAGGGGAAAAGGGAGGGTGGCCACTGTCGACAGGAGACCTCTATTGGCAGGTTTCATTACATTGTACCGTCAAATGTGTCTATGGCAGAGGTCAGTGGTCTATGGTCTATACCTACGGGAAACAAGGAAAGTGGCCACGGTAGTCAGGTGACCTCTATAGGCAGGTTCTTTAACACAATACAGTCAAACCTGAGTATACTGACTACCTGAGGAAAAGAAGGAAGGTGGCGACTGTTGACCTCTATATAGACTCTATATAGTCTCTATAACATTGTAAGGAAGACAAGAAAGTCGCCTTTGATAGACAGGTGACCTCTATAGACAGGTTCCATAACACTGTACAGTTAAAGGGATAGTTGAGTTCTGGTAAGGAGAGTACAGTTTTGGTGAAACTGAATTTTAGTAACCAAAACCTGCATCATTACATTACAAACTAATAGTTATAACTAGAAAGGAACACAAAATTACAAATGACGTAGTAAAGATCATGTTATCATTCAAGAAGAGCCGTTAAAACGTAAGAGGGCGCTCTCTAAACACTCATCGGTTTCAACCATTTTGAATAAAATATTGTGCATGTGATGTTTTGTTGAAATAACCAACAACTATTTAAATATCTATTTTGTAACTTTTTGAAAAGAGGAAGCATTTTTTTATTATTTTTAACGGCTGGTTCAAAATTCTCTAATAAACCTGGGGCCCAAGCTTTATTACAAATTGTTATATTTATGGATATTTCAGCCGTCTCTGAACCGATTTTGATCAAACAAAGATGATTTTATTATTTAAATATTATGCTCTTTCAAATTTTACACTCAGTTTTTCATTACCTCACACAACAAAAAGTAGTCTAGCGCCCTCTCTACCAAAACTCAACTATCCCTTTAAACTTGAGTACAGTGACCACAAGGAAAGTTGCTGTGATGGTCAGGTGACCTCAATAGATGGGTTCCATAAAATTGTTTTTCTCTGCATGGGTTCACTTTTGGTAGCCACGGAAGTTATTTTAGCTGCTATAGGCAGGTGGCCACTAAGTTAGGTTTGGCTGTACTTTAGATTGCATAAGCTTTTAATTATGAAAATAATGTAAATATTTACCCATTACCATGCAGTATTATACATTGTTTCACATCGAATGAATAAGGACATGTGCACATCAATTGTGATTGTATATTAAAGGCAAATGCAATATATCATCATACATGTACATGTCCACGTGTTTTGCTTTTAAAGAACAATTTGTTATAAAAGTACAGGAAGATTACGCTTATACAATACAGACCATGCTGTCGACCAAGGCAGCTTGCCCGAATCGGCCTAATATAAATGATCTAAACCGAACATAAAAAGTAACTACCACCCTAAACAACTGCTCATAATTCCATAACCAAGACTCGTTTCAAGATTTCCTCTGCCCAAATAATTTATATGGTAGTTAGGAAGATGATGTTAACAAATAGGTGGGTACCATTTCTTCATGGTTGAGTAAGCACTAATTAAAGACAAAATTGTCATATTTCAAAATTTATATTATTGCAGTTTCTTGAGCATTGAGAAATTTCAAATTGCACTGTTTTACAACTGCAATTAATGCATTTAATCACATATGCCCTTAAAAAAAAGAAGAAAAAAGGATGGAATATCAAAAAGCATTTTTTCACAAACCATAATCAATGCATTAAATCACTGTGTCACAACACAACAGTCATGCGAAGTTCTTGTGACTTTTTAAATTTGGTCATTTTTTCTTTAAACTGTGCTCATTCAGCTATGAAGCGATGAATATCTCTGATTTTCACACAAAATGTACATAACAATTGTAAAAATATTGTGATAAGAAGACACCTTTAAACAATTATCGGTTATGAAATTATGAGCAGTTGTTTAGGGGGTAATTACTTTTTGTGTTCGGTTTATACAGACCTGTGAGTCATATTATATTGCATAATGTGCTAACTTGTTAATATGGAAATTACGTGTCCCAAGAAAATTGCAGTTCATCCCGCTCGTAACATTCTGAATTAAATTGAATTATATACACTTCTCGCTGCAGATGTACGCACGACTCGAATTTAAAACCGCAATGACCTCCTTGGTGTTCTTGTTAGTTTGGAATCCTCCAAAGAAAGTCACTGAAAACAATAAATTTGATAGGTGGTAATCACGATCGCAAACTGTTTGAATGACCCGCGAAAAAAAGGTTGAACAATTCACTATCGCTCGTTTAGTATCGTTTGCAATCGAAGTAAAAGAATCCCGTTGACATGAATACAAAAAAGCGAAACACGATAATTATATCGTTTCATTCAACATGCATATATCGTTTTATAAAACGGCTCCGGTAAATTCAGTAACGTGATTGGCTGAATCCGATCACGTGGGCATTGATTACTTTTATAAAACGGCTCCGGTAAATTCAGTAACGTGATTGGTTAAATCCTGTCACGTGACTATTTATTAATTTCAACAAACATGCACGACCGTGCGGGAAAGGGTGCAACAGCCGTGCATTACTCACTTTCGTTGCACACCTTTCGGAACGGCTGTGACCAGGCGCGCCGGAAGCAGTTTTGGATTGGGGGGGCAAAACCCCAAGGGGGCTCACGATTTATGTGTTTAGGGGCTCATGCCCAGGGGCCTGGGAACGATTTTTTCACCGGGGGTGCTGAGATATATATACGTATATATATTTTTTTTTATATTTTGAACCCCCGTAAGTGATTTTTGTTCACTTTTTTCACTGATACATTTTCACTTGGCAGCCCAAGGGGGGGGGGGGGGGGGGGATTTAAACCCCCTAAACCCCCCCCCCCCCCCTTCCCCCGTAGATCCGCCACTGATTATGTCAAGGTGCATTTTCCCGTCTGGTGCTGATATGTTCGTCTGAGTGATTGATCTTTGTGAAGATTAAATAGTTTACAGAAGTTGTAGCAAGCTGACCTTCCTGCCCAAAAACCATAAATTGCATCTATCCAAATTATCCCAAAATAAAAAAAAATGTTTTTAAAAAAGCGTCATTTGTGGCTGTCGGCTGTGTGACAATTTCGTAAACAAAGCATAATGATATACATTATAACATACAAAAAAGTTTGCAGGGGGTGCTGCGCACCCCCTGAAAAATGTCCGGGGGTGCTGCAGCACCCCAGCACCCCCAGCACCCCCGCTTCCCAGGCGCATGCTCATGCCCAGAGGTGAGAGTGAGACCATGCGAGGATGAAGCGACCAAGCCCGAGGGAGCGAAGTGACTGAGCGGAGTCCCCCCTCCCACAGTAGGGAGCTTTTGCATTTTTGGACTTGAAATTGTGCAATCTGGTGCATAAAAACATGATCCAACAACATAGCTTACAACCAAAAATGAGTCCCGAGGGAGCGGAGCGACCGAGGGCTGGGGCAGAGCCAGAGGGGAGGGTTTGGGAGGGGGTATCCCCCTCCCACGGGGAAGATTTTGCATTTATATACTTGAAATGGTGCAATTTGGTGCACGTCACACAAACAGCCAGAGCAATAACAGCCTACACAGGAACTACGTGGACCGGTACAGAAAAATCCACCCCAGACGTACCATATGCAAGTTACACAACAAACTGAGAACGTTTTTGCTGCGCGCGAAGCGCGCAGCAAAAACGTTAAATGGATGTATAACTTAGTTTTTAAATGTTAGAATTAACAAGTATTGGCTGACACATTCAATTTTTTTCTTTTCCTTTTTCTTTCTTTCTTTCTTTCTTTTCTTTTTTTTCTTTTTTTTTGAGGGGGGGGGGGGCTTTTTGGGGGGGCAAAAACGCGTTTTGCCCCCCCACTTTTTGGATTGGGGGGGCGGCCGCCCCCCCTGCCCCCCCACTTCCGGCGCCTATGGCTGTGACGTCACAATGCTTGTTTACATAGTTCTATCGAAGAAAAAACTCGCGAAAGTGATCGTGAAAAAGATGGAAAATGCTTCGTTTTGTAAATTATCTGTTCCGTAGTAACTACATGTTGGCAGTTTCTTAAATTATATGGTATGTGGTTTGATATTACTAAGTTTGGGAGTGGAAATGTATACAGTCCTTTTATAATTTTCACTTTTACGGACAATTTTTCTGAATTTGAATTTGGTGAATTTGACTCAGAGCATTTTGCTGCAGAGTGAAATCAGTCAGTGAGTGCAGTAGTGATGATGAATTATGTAAATTCCTAATAAATTCACACTCTGGAGAGTAGATAGACTGGATTACTAATTGTGGCAAGACTGTTTCAAATAATCCAGCAAAAAAACAATTCCAATTGTTGAGCTCGTTTTATAAAACAAATAATACTACGGTCTTATTATCGTGCGTCATGTAAATGCATCGCATTTCGGTTTTGTTAGATGTGCGCATGCGTACTCATCTAACAAAACCTCGCGTGCGATGCATTTACACAATGCACTCTAGACCGTGTATTATTTGTATATTGATATAGTAAGTATCAATATTGTATCGCATTTGCTTTTGTACCACTCGGGCGGTCTATGGGAAATTTACACACACATAACGTGCATAAAACGATACTTTATTTGCTTCTTCGTGTTATAAGAATCCGCACTGTCGATTAAATCGTCCAAATCGGCATCCGTCAGCAAAACAAATCCCGGTTCTGCAGCCATTTTGTGTAAAAAGTACTTGAATAGTGTGTACAAACTTCCCCGCGCACAGCTGCATGCCTTGCATGGAGTGCGTAATGTTTGTTAATGCGCTTGTTCTTGAATGGAACATCTGCGCAATGCGCGCAGTTATTTTTAACGCGCGCTGGCGCGCATAAAAAAGTACCATTCCACGTTTATGATGTCAAAATCGTGCAATAGAACAAACAAAAAGTTCTATTCAACGATAATGACGTCAAAATCGTGCCATGGTATATTTCCACGAATGTCATGTGACCTGAATTCAACCAATCACACTGCGAGAACATTCTAAGGTGTTATATAAAAACATATATTGATACAAGGTCCAAAAACAAAAATTGAGCGAAACTATCCACCTAGCGTGGAAAGTATAATAGAAAAGAAAAGACTTGCGAGATACTACGTAAGATTCGCTTTTTAGACACAAATGTTGTTTTCCTTTCTACATGTCTAGATATAAACATTACAGCAAATATTATATATTTAAATACGAAATAAGGGCTTATCAGGGGTTTGCAAGCTTCTAATCATCTGATCCATGATTCTAATCCATGTGACATTCTAAATGGAAATTGGAATTCGTAATTCGGCAACTAGATATATTTAACTGATTTAATTTTACATTGAAACTAAACGTGGAACCTGTGTATACACTACTCACAAAATGTAAGTACCCCCCTAGCATTTTTTCATATATCTCAAATAGTATTTCACCGATTTTGATCATTCAAACGGTAATGGATGCGCAATTTTCTTACGCACAATGTGAATGGTAAATGGTTGCCACAGCATTACGTTTTCATCATTAAAAAAATGAATTTTCTAAAACAAAGTGAAAAAAAAAAATTGCACTTTCAGTTTTATGTGGCATAGTGGGTACATTTTGTACACGAGTAAGCTTTTGAAAACTGGTTCCACTGTGAACAATGCAGCAGTAGTACTGAATTACATAACAGATTTAATTAGGCCAACTCCAATAAAGATGAAAACAGGACATGACTTCGGCCATGCTAATCCCCAACAATTTCATATTGAAAGGCCTATTGTTTTAGAAAAATGCATGTTTTTTTAAAATGGTGTCACTAAGAACAATGCAGCAATAGTAGTGGATTACATAATAGATTTGTGTGTCGGGGAATCTTCAATAAAGATGTTTACTCGTATACAAAATGTACCCCACTAGGTATGCCAAATAAAACTGAAAGTGCAACTTTTTTGTTGCACTTTGTTTTAGAAAATTCATTTTTAGATGATGAAAACGTAATGCCATGGCAACCATTTACCACTGACATTGTGCGTAAGAAAATTGCGCATCCATTACCGTTTAAATGATCAAAATCGGTGAAATACTTTTTGAGATATATGAAAAAATGCTAGGGGGGTACTTACTTTTTGTGAGTAGTGTACGTACAATTTCTTTTTGATCACCTACTGAAAATAATTTGTTGTTGACATTTTTATAATATCGGTCTTCCGTGACATTTCGATACATTTCGAATTTGAATGCACATGAAAAGTGAAAACGAAAGCAATACATCACCAACAACTTCAACATGTCAAACGAGAATTGTGAATTGAAGACAGTGTCGAAGAAAATAGAAATATCATGTCCATTGTCACGACCACTTTGTGGGCAAATATATACATAGCTATTTCATGATTATCATAAGGGTTAAGAGGCCTCGGTTAGTGAACTTCATCTGATAATAAGTTTTTGTTGCGTTTACGTTCACATATTAAAGGTATCTAGTATTAAACATAGTCCAAATCCTCAAAGTCCAATTGGAATTATATCGGTTCCCTCATACCTAATTGTATTTGTAATAACGTTAGTCTATAGAGGCATGTGACAGGTTTCGGTTTTTCGAATTTCCCTTTCGTTAAAAAGATATTTATGATTGAAGTGTTCAGATGTTAAACTATCCACTGGATAGTCATAGCCGTAAATAAAGTCAGTGTAATTAGTTAATGATATCACGTGGCATTCGTGCTCATTACTCGACCATAAAACGTCCATTTAACTTGAAATGTTCACACAATACTCTATGGACATATCAGATAACAACAATATACATTGCATCAATCATTCTTAACTTTTTGCACAAGTCATGTCAACAAGTTACTAGATCCCTGTAAGTAATTAAATGTCACTGGCTCATGTCTTGTATGATAACTCCATAATGCTATTAAAATTTGCACTTAGGGTTAGATACCAGAAACCTTTCATAACAAAAAGATATGTACTTGAACATGATCTATTTGCAACCTAACACCAGAACAACGTCTTTAATCTTCCTTGGTCTCCAGGCATGTCAGGCTTCGTTATTTCCGTCAAAGGATCGGCCACGATTCGTATCACTTAATATGTACATCTCCGTCAGTCTACCAGTGAGGAGCATCTTCGTTCTACCGAGTAAACATTAAACACTCTAAGTACTAAGTAAAAAAAAAGTCTTTTGAGTTATTTTACAACATTGAATGTTTATCACACGCTACTGAGATGGTTGCAATGGCTCTGGGCCATTGTGTGATATATTCTCTTGTTCTAATGACATCGATTTTAACCACATCAAGTATGGCAGCAGCCAAGTACAACCACACATACCGTAAGTACCAACATTGTCTTTAATTAATACAGATTGAAGCCCTTGGCCCCGTAAAACGGCACTAGCTTAGTTCCATTCCAAGTCGAATTAAGATGCTTTAGGGCTAATTAATCAAGTCATTCAAAATATTAATAATAATAATGTCTGCGATGCATATAGCGCCTAATATGATTGATAATCATCGCTATGCGCTTTACATAATACAATTTGAAGCCCTGGGCCCCGTTGCAGAAAGAGATACAATCGATTGTAAGTCACGATTGATCGTAAGTCAGAAAATTTGCGCGTTTCAACCAATCAGATTTGTGCATCTAGAACACGTGATCTGACTTACGATTAATTGCAACTTACAATAGATTGTATCTCTTTCTGGGCCCATATTTATAAAACCACACTAGCTTAGTTCCATTAAAAATCGATTTCAGACAGCTAGACTAAGTAAGAAACATAATGTTTTCTTAGTCCCTATCTATGCGTATCTGGGTTAGTGTGTATAACCTATTAATACATTAACCCTGCATGTATGGAACTGAACTAATCTCTACATCTTTAGCCCATTCACAGAAACATAAATTATATAAAGAAACAAACTAAGCTAGTGATATTTAATGAATATAGGCCTTGAGCATTGATTATATTTCTGTGGTTCAGTTTCTTGTATAGCAATCTGGACCTATATTCACGTTCAGTCTATTATTAGGATTATATGGCTAATTAAGTAGCACGCGAGAAGCCGGGGGCGGGAAGATACTTGCTTTCTTAACCTGATAAAAATGATGAGTAGATATTGCATAAAAGGTTGATTTACGGAATGGCTCTCTGGTAGGTTCAGATGCTGAGTGACAGACAAGCATCTAATGGGACAACCTTTAATTTGTATACATATGTGATTGTCGTTGACTTTACGTGACATTTATGTGTCTTTTACGATGTGACACATGACCATGCGAGGCACCACGTGGCAATACGTGACCAATACGGGAAGGTCGTGCAAAGCGTGGCTCTTTCGTGACAGGGACGTGGCCCTTTATGGCCGTAACGTAGAACCACGTGGTCACATGGTGTGGATACGGTTACGTTTCAGTGTCTCTGACGTGGCTATGTTGGGGCCATTCCATGGCTTTTTCGAGTGATTTGAGGCCCATAACGACGCCCGCGGATTACGGGGTGCTTACGGCGGCGTAAATTTATTTTTTTCTAAATTTGCTTTTCTTGTGACCGGGACATTATCCAGCTTTCATAACCCCATGAATGGTCTCACCACATTTCTTCAAGGAACATATTGGATCTTTTAGTTGTTGAGGCAAATTTTATTTTTAAATTAATTTCCTCTCACTATATTTGTTTTATAATCTTGTGCAGCTCTCATATACCTAACAGGTGGAGGATCTCACCACATTTCCTAAAAGAACATATTCATGGATATTAGGACAAGTAAGTTGTTGAGCCAAATGTTTCTATTCAAATTCCGTTTCCTCTCACACTAATATGTGTTTTACGTTCTTGTGCAGCTCTCATAAACCTTATACATGGAGGGTCTCACCGCATTTCTTCAGCGAACATATTGGACATCTTTGACGGCGCCCCAGGATCTAATCTGTTCTCGTGGACATGGCGAATCATTACCGCAGAAAACATGCGACTGGCGGTAAGCAAGTGTCAAGGTTCAATGTCAATGTCAAAGTCAATATCAAGGTCAAATTCAAGGACAACCTTTTTTTTTCAATTACCAGTATGAACAAAATATACAAATCATATTACCTAGTTCAATACATACAATACATATATCTCAAGCGAGGCATTTCGTTAGGAAATAAATGCAATTATCGACTGACTTAATTGCTGCGGCAATATTGGATTCGCGCTCGACCCCCCATAACTAAAGCGGGATGAGGGTTCGAAGCCGATTTATGCCCCAACGTAAACATGTTTTTTAGTAAGACAATTAGTCAACATTGTTGCTCGCTACCGAGATATACAAATGAATATGTTATATTACTTAGTCAAAAACGAGTCATTGACTAGGCAAACAATTTCACGTGATTTCAATGTAATTCAGTATATTCCATGGAAGAGCGGTATGCCACGATTTATCGAAACAGGAGAAATTTCGTTTGCTATCGATTATAGGTGTTATGTCTCATGCTTGAATAATTTGTGTATATACGTTTGCGGCGTTCGCGCGCGCGATGTTGACTTTGACAACGCGCTTAAAGATCAGTGACGTCATTCCTACAAACCGCGTGATTTCACTGTTTGTATGCCCTCACGACCCGTTCGACAAAGTAGGTCTCCTCGAGTTCCAACACGAAGAAGATCTCCACATCTCTTGAATTCGCTGACGGGTCATCCTTGGATGACGGCACGCGCGGTGTAAGCATTGTTAACGCGCTTGATCAGTGACGACGTGACTCTTACCAACCACATGCATGGATTCCCTGTTCTATTTATGCCATCACGTCCCATTTCCTTTAATGGCATTCTAGGTCTCCTTCTCGAGTTTCAACTCTCAGAGGAACTACGCATCCCTTGAATTCGGCGACGGGTCATCCCCGGATGACGGCGCGTATGGAGTCTCGCACACAATGATGGCGCGCTTCAGTGACGTCACTGTCCCGGATCACGTGATCTCCCTGTCTAACGCTCTCTGGATCAGGTTTAATGTATTAGACAGAAATGACTTCACGTTCGGTATGACGGTCAAAGCAACTACTCGTAGGAGTAAGTTGGGGCTCTGCTGAATTTTATTTGTATATGTTTGTTATTTTATTATGTTCCCTTTACATACCTGACTTTTGCTGTCCACACTGTGACTGTGATGGGGGATTGATTCTTCTTCACACTCACGGGCGTAGACATGACATTGATACCCATTCAAGTGGGGGGATGATCTATTCATCCACCCCCCTCCCAGTTGAATAGGTATTATGTAACTCGCTACGCCCGTGTTCACACTATTAGATTGTAGGCTACGTCTGTAAATATGTAATGTCTGAGTTCTGATTTACCTAGAAACAGGCTTAAATATACCTTTCCACAATTATGGAACTTAATCTTGTTTTAAAATCATTAAAAGAAGACTTTATTGGCGAAACGCACTACTTTGATAATTCAAATCATGATTTTGGAAAACCATTCCATACAAATAAATCATTTGAAACCTTTAACTTTTTCCATATTTGATTTTTTTAAACATAAATAATCAACGAGTAATGGAACGAGCCTCAAAATCCATTACGTCACGGATGCACTAATATACGTTTCTCGTAATACTTACCGTAGGCCAATCTATTAATTAAAACCATACATGAAATATAAATATATTAATTCATTATTTTCTTCCTATTTGCTTGCTACAAAAATAGACAAGAACATTACACAGTATATCCGCAATATCAACAATAAAACTAGACTTTGAATTCGTCACTTTGACGAATTAAGGTTATACGTATCGATTTGTTATGATAAAAGGATGATTCCAAAAATAACTACTCAATCATCATATAAATAGTATCAGATACCCCCCCCCCCCGCCCCGAAAAAAAAAAAAGAAAAAAGAAGAAAAAAGAAAGTACCACAAATATTCCCTTGATTCGAACCCACGACAATTAGCCAATTAGATCTCGAGTCACAGGTCGTACGAAAACACCAACCCTTATTCACTTGACAGATTGCACAAATGATAGTATATGAGTAAAAGATTGCACTCTGAATTTGCCAATACAAGATAAAATAATGTTGATGCGCGGCAGACTAATCACAATTGTTGAGAGACACACTTTAGTTCCTAAATTCATAGTGTTGGATAATTGAGACCACATTCTTTTTAGAGCATAACCTCAGCTACAACATATCAAAATCTGGGAGAAAATCGATGGAGAATAAGCGAGATATGGTCGGAAGTCAGCTGTGATCGATTTCAAAATCAGTTAAAATCGGTTAAAATTCGCATTTTCAACTTTAACCCTCAATATGATGATCTCATAACATTTACTTGGCATAAATGAGCTATGAATTCGTATCTACAACTCATATCATTTTCGAATATTGAATTAAAATTGGGGGTTTAGTGAATTTAGAAAAAGTTATGGCCGAATAAAAAAAAGTATGTTTTTACCATATTTTGCCAATCTTCGTGCGCGCGTAATTTTGACTTTGACGCACGCATACTCCATTATTATGAGTCAACAATGGCTGAACTTGATAGGATGCATTGATGAGGAAATTATAAGGATTGCACAACATGTAAAAAAAGAATTTTTTCCTGTTAATTTGCGTTACTCACGCAAATACGCGCGCGCCGACGCGCACGTGCGGACATTTTTGAAACGCTTAAAATTGTCTGAAACAAATTAGGTACGGTACTCGGGTATGGGTTTTGAATTTGTTTTGACATTTGTTTTCATTTGACGGGCGCGTACGCGCGCGTATCCGAGTGTACGCGCATGCGCATAAGCTTGAAAGATGACGATTAACCTGATTAATATTGATGCGAAATTTGAATTAAAATTAATGAAGCATTTACATTTCTTACATTTATTATAAAGCCGGATCAGATATACCTGTTGACGTAATCAACAGTCCTGTAACAATCCAGTCACTGGGCTACCCGACGTCATACCGCAACAACGCTTACCAACTCTGGACCGTGCGCGCTCCTGAGTCCTGCATCATCTCTGTCATCGCCCAGGACTTCGATCTCTCCAATCCTTTAGAGATGGCGGACGTAGTCTACGTTGGCGACACGACGACGAGGTTCCTGAATCACGGTAGCCGTGGTCCTGGTCGGAATCATTGGGTGCAGTGGCGAGGGAAGAAGCCGGTGGATGACTTCCTTGGAATCTTTGACTATTGCTCGGTCAGCAATGCTGTGACGATTCTGTTCACCACCAACTGGAAGGACTTTGGGAAGGGGTTTTCGTTGAGACTTTCTGCTGTTTCGACGTGTCACTCGAACGTAGAGAGTACAGGTAAACTTTTTTGAATATAAAGTGTACATGTGATATTCACGTGTACATGTGATGTGAATATTTATATACCTGTGCTTTAAAAACGAAATGGCCTTTAACCTGTTTAGAGTGGCCACCTGTCTATAGCGGCCACTTTTGCCGTTTCCATTAAGTGGCCGCTATAGACAGGTTGGACTGGTGTGTATTTATTTTGCAGGAAACTATATACTGGACCCCTGTTTTAACCATAAATGGATTTTAACGTCTAGTAGGGAACAAGTTAACCCATTGCCTACGGATTACAAAATCTACCAGGTAAGATGAGATTTGTGCAAACGAAATTAGTGCCCCCGCCCACATACAATGTTGCCTCTATGCCTGTGTCCCTAAAGTTTACATCTGTAACTTTGATTGATAGCAACATAATTAGGTTTCTCCTCTGACGTTCTTTACTTGATAATAGATTAAAGGATTATATGTCACTTTTTCTTTCAATGTTTCTCGTCATTAAAATATAAGACATTATCTAGGTAGGTATATTCGTGGTTTTGTTTTTTACATTTCCAAAGATGACTTAAATTAAACAGGACAAAACTTGTTTGATGTTATTGTCTTTAATTAGTGCATACTGTAATATCGTTTTTTAACAAAAGGTAGGCGCTATACAAGCCTTAATTAAAGGGAAAGTACAATTTTTGTCAAACTGAATTTTAGTAACCAAAACGTGCACCATAACATTACAATCTAATATAGGTTTTCCCATCCATTTTCAAACAATCGTCATTCAATTTCATTAATTGTTAACTTCAATTTCGTCCGGAAAGTCTTTCGCCGATCGTATGTTATGTTCGATTTCGTCATTTACCACACAATTTCGTTCTTTCGCAACCAACTGACCCGATCGCGTCAATGACCCGATCGTATTTAGTCAAAGCTCATTCAAGTTCGTCCGATCACTCCTGCCGGTGTACAATGTGATGATCAATTTCGTCATTGGGCATTTAATTTCGTTATTTCCCATTCAAATTTGTCAAACAATATCGAAAGCTGTATTTGATACTTTGTTTCATCATCCTTTCATTATTATCCTTTGTATATTTTAACCCAGTCTCTATGTTTGTTTTGTGTCCCGGAAATTCATACAATTTTAGTCTATCGTCTATTGAACAGTTTTTGTATTTTATATATTCATTTATTTGATATGGTAATGTGTCTCCCAACACAGGTTTATTGCATGGACCAATCAATCAGGCTTTTGGTCAATTATCGTTTTGTGAATTGCAATATCGAAATGAATTGTTTTGTGATCAGTTTATCGTTTTAGAAACAATTATTATTGAAGTCATTGATCTTGAAATGAATTGTATGTGCTACAATAGGAAAATACATATGAACCAGAGCAACCAGACTATACATGACGAATTTGAACGACTGAGTCGTGAAATCGAATGACCAATGACGAATTCGAACTTCACATTGTGCGTTGTATAACAAGGCGGGACGAATTCCATTGCAAATTGACGAAATAGAATGAGCAAATTTTGAATTTGAATGACCATTGATCAATTAGAATGGTAAATGACTAAATCGAATGTAGCAATTGCAGTTTCCTAATTTCTCGGGACGAAATTGAAGTTAGCATTGTTTTAATTTGATTGACGATAGTGTGAAAATGGATGGGAAAACCTATAGCTATAAATCTACCTACTCGAAAAGTATACAAAATTACAAACGACTAATGTGGCAGTCACACACGCCTGCGACTAGCTGTCATTAGCTCCAAAATCATATGAATGGCGGATATTGTGAATGATTCAAAAGGTATTTCGTGGGTTTTATTCATATTTAAGTTAAAAAAAAGTAGCTGAAGAGTGTATATTTTTGTTAGGTGTGGTCATGTTGCACAATTCACATTAATTTTCATGTAATTCATTTTAAAATTAAAGTAGATTGCAAAAAATAAGAAAAACCTTCTGTACACATTCAGGACTACAATATAGTCTCACATCAGTCATATACGTTCTCATTGACTTGCATACTATGCAAATCAAGGAGAGTGGATTTTTAGAGGCTTGCCTATTATGCATTGTGTGCCAACTCATGAATAGTTGCTATGAGCTTGTTCGGTCAAGTACAATCAGATGGCTAAGGGGACAATGCGCATTGTGTGATACACAATAGCAAAAATAGCTCATCGACTCACGCACAGCTCCTAAATTTGAGGGGGCTCTACCCCTGCCATCACTCTTCTATTGTTTCGATCGCAGCTAGGATTTTGAACATGTTCAAAACACGAGTTTCTGATCGTGCCATCACCTGCCATCACCTGCGATGAGAAGAGAACGCACAGCGCATGCGTCCCTCGTGACCAGTCGTGCTATTGCATTTTATCAATAACCCAATCCAGGCTTATTTAGCACGATAAATTCGATCTTGAAAATCTAAAATAAGAGATGCAACTCATATGTGGCGATAAATGAGAATAAGGCCGAGTTCACTGTGAAAATTGCATTCGATTGGGACGTTTGATTTTTGTTGTTGATTTTTTTACATGATTCGCCATATAGGCTCTATCGTTTATTCGCAGCTATTGGCACGTAATCACAGGCGTTTGTAACTGCCCTATAAGCAATAAGACTGCAGTTAAAGAGCAGTTAAAACACAAGAGGGCGCTCTCTAAAAACGCATTGGTTTATTAAGCTATTTTTTATTAAAAATATTGTGATGTTTTGTTAAAAATAGAGGGATCATCAAAAACTGTTTGAAAACCTGTTGTAAATTTCTGAAAAGGTGTAAGCATCGAATAAATGTGGGATCCTAGATTTGGTCCTATCGGATATATTTATTGATATTTCAGCTTTTTCTGGACCGATTTTGATCAGATACAGTTTATTCTGTCATTAATATTGTATGCTCCTTCAAATTTGACACTCAGTTTGTCATTACCTCACAAAAAATTTATTACTTAAAGCGCCCTTTATACCAAAACTTAATTATCCCTTCAAATTAGGGTTTCATATATTTTCCCGCATAAGTAGGTCGGTGTTAACTCTTAACGTGCCAGGGAGTTTAAAGGGGCCCTGCAACCCAAATGCATGTTGACCTCTGTTCATCTGTATTAGTGTACACATTCAATATTTGTAAACGGTTTGACCCAAATACGTTTTGTATATTTTTAAACATGTTATCATTTATTTGTCTTCATGTTGCTAAGCCCCACCTCCTAAAAAACCCTCCAGAGCAAATTCTATTGTTGACCTGCAGTGACATCATTTGTCAATCACTGGTCAGCTACCATGCTATTGTGATTAGCCTAATCACAATAGCATCACACGGTTGAATAGAATACCAACTCACACAACTTCAATTACAATAGCTGTTGCTATGTCAGAAGAAAAGCACTGTCTAAACTATTGCATGGAGGTATGCAGGGCATGCTTTTGTGTGGATGTTCTTTTTGTACTTTCATCTTTTGTTAATCTCATGGTAGCTGACCAGTGATTGACAAATGGTGTCACTGCAGGTCAACAATAGAATTTGCTCTGGAGGGTTTTTTAGGAGGTGGGGCTTAGCAACATGAAGACAAATAAATGATAAAATGTTTAAAAATATACAAAACATATTTGGGTCAAACCGTTTACAAATATTGAATGTGTACACTAATACAGATGAACAGAGTGTCAAATTCGAAAGAGCATACAATTTCAATGACAGAATAAACTTTATTTGATCAAAATCGGTTCAGAAATGGCTGAAATATCCATAAACATAACCATTTGTTATAAATGAGGGGCCCCACAATTATTAGACAATTTTCAACCAGCTTTTAAATTTTGTAAAAAATGCATCCTCTTTTCAAAAAATTAAAAAAAGTTTTTTTAGATAGTTGTTGATTATCTCTCTATCTAATCATTATTTCAACAAAACATCACATGCACAATATTTTATTTAAAATGGTTGAAACCGATGAGTGTTTAGAGAATGCCCTTTTAAGTTTTAACGGCTCTTTTTGAATGATAACAGACTTTTTATTTAGTCATTTGTAATGTTTTATTCCTTAGGTGGAGTTATAATTATTAGTTTGTAATGTAAAAACTGTACTCACTTTACCAGAACTCAACTATCCCTTTAAACGAACAATCCTTGTTATATTCATATCGACAGATGTGATAACTTCTGTTAGAGCAACCACTAAGATCACCCAGCCGACCACCTCTTCCATGAATGATAGCGACGATGACATCAGTCAGACAACTTCTCCTCATGAGGGTCAAGGCACTGTGGTTCAATCGGTGGATTCCAAGCTGCAATGTGGTAAATAATGATAATAATGATAATGATGATGATGACGATGATGACGATGATGACGATGATGACGATGATGATGCTGATGATGGTGATGGTGATGATGGTGATGATGATGGTGATGATGATGATGATGGTTATGATGATGATGGTTATGATGGTGATGATAATGGTGATGA
>JBAMJV010010547.1:0-47500 GCA_037951105.1 Echinarachnius parma | reverse complement strand
ATATTAGATGCTATATCTCTAAATGAATTGTCAAATGGCAAGATAAGAGAACGGGCGTTGTTGTATCTACAATTATGGAACTATCATTGTGCAATGCCAATATTCACTCATAATCAAACCCCATCGTAAATTGTTTCAAATTGAATGAGTAAACTCAATTGAAAGTACAGCAACACAGATCGTTCAGTGATGCTATATTAAAAGCAAATTTAATACAAGATTTATTGCATTGTTATAATTATGGTAGACGTGATATAAAAATCTGTTGTTACAGACAAATTATGTTGCATTGTCAATAATTTAGACCGAGTAAACTAGCTTGCCTAAATGATTTATACGCGTACATAGAACTATGGATATATCATAATTATTAGTTAGCCTAAACATTAGCCGATTTGTTTAACAAATCTGAAACATAATTATGAAAATTACAATGACTGTTTCGCAAATATGTTGTAAGTGATAACATGTAAATTATTAAATTACATAATAGTGAATTGCATTAGATTACGTCGATGTTAATTATCATTACGTCACGGTATATATACTGACATGATTCATTTGCCATGCCTTCATAGATGTTTAGTATAACAATATTGAAAACTATTCAAGTTAAGCCCTCTGCAGACAGAGCCGACTCGACCCGATCCGACTGGTTTCAATCAGGCTAGAGGTGGGCCCGGTCGGTCGGATCCGTTTCATCGTGTTGAATCGGCCCCAACTGGCATCCGTCTGTCTCTCGACTGGCAAAATGTGTGTCGCGAGGCACTGAAAACTGAGCCGATCCGAATGAAAACCAGTCGAATCGGGTCGAGTCAGCTCTGTCTGCAGAGGGCTTAAAATGTATTTTTTCTGTTTCTTATTTGAAATGTAGCTATATACTCATTTCTACTTCGTATAATATTCCACATATTTATCACTTATACTGATCATATTTATGGTTATAATCTTAATTGTTATAATGATTATCTGCATTTTATCATTTACGCGAAAACATATATTGGTTTATTGAAAAAAAATAACTACTTTCACATGATTTATATACTGAATATCTATAAACTATTTATATACTTTATTTGAAACATTATACTCCGGAAATATATTATCCCATACAATATCCATTGTGTGAAGTTGCAGCTTTTGTGCATATTTATGTGAGTGTATACTTTAGTCCACCCTGTTATAGAGTTTTATAAAACGGCTCCGGTAAATTCAGTACCAACTGCACCAACGTTCCGATACCGCGCAACCACCGTGCCGATACCGCGCAACCACCGTGCCGAAGGTGTGCAACCCCGTGACGTCACAATGCTTGTTTACATAGTTCTACGAAGACAAACTTGCGAAGGTGAGGACAAAAAATGGAAAATGCTTCGTTTTGTAAATTATCTGTATTGTACTAAATAAATCTTAGCAGTTTCGTAAATTATATGGTATGTGGTTTGATATTGGTAAGTTTTGAAATGGAAATGCATAAAATACTTTGATAATTCTCATTTTTACGGGAATTTTTCGGCAAATTCTGGTGGACTGCGTTTGATCTGCTGAGCTTCAGAGTCAAATTCAGTGAAGCGAGTGCAGTAGTGATGGTGAATTTCCTAATATATTCACACTCTAGAGAGTAGATAGACTGTGTTATATTCCACATACTAAGAATCTTGCTCTACGATTGGTCAAAAGTTAATCACGTGATGAAATATAGTTTCGCCCATTCGTTACACTCTGTAGATATCTTGGGTGAAAGTGCGTTGCACTCACTAGATAAAAAGTACTATCTACACTCCGCGGTTGCATTGAATTGAATACCAATAAGTGGCGCGATAACTCTATGCGCGCGGTTGCATTGAATTGCTGTGGAGAGTGTGTATTCAAATTCCGCACTATTCAGCAGACCATAGAAGTATGACTCCAACACTGTATTGTAGGTAGGTACCACCCGGGTACGGTAGGTCTGCTTCATTTAATACGGGATTTGAATAGCCACACACAACCGCGGATGTGTGTGTTGCGCGAATTACAAATGCATGTAATGCGTACTTTGCACTGTATGTATCGTACACCGCTTGCCATGACTCTGACGTTTAGACTTTAGAACGTTGACTTATGAACTGTTTTAGTGTTTCATCATCATTGATTACAATTTTCTTGGAGTCTGACTTGGAGTTGGAGTTCACTTTCATTTTATATAGACCCAAGTGCTAGCCTATAGCCTTAGGCTATGGAATTGTCATGGAGTTAAACAATTGGAATAGCCATTGTTGGTAAGTAGATCAAAGTCTAGTACCGGTAACTGTAGTGTTAGTGTTAGAACTAGGCCTAGACATTAAAAGCAGTTTAAGTTGTCTTTCTCGTAGACCTAGCTACCAGTGAAATGTTTCCAATGTAGAATATAAAGCAAATAATCACCTTTTGGTTTCAGGCAATGGCACAATCTATCACTTCCTCGGCAATCTGAATGTATACGCTATCTTTCCTCAGCTTCGCTTCGGAAAGATAGCTACATCCAGATTGCCTCGGAAGTGATAGATTGTGCCATTGCCTTCACCAACGGTAATTATTTGCTTATTATATCCCTCATAAGATCGTTTTACCATTGTATTTGACAAATGATAGTTTTGGACAACACGCGCAATCCCCGCGCAAACATGTGACCGGGCTGTTAGCAAAAAATTAACACTAAAAGTTCGTTACGCGTTCGTCCCATAGATCATGTGTTTAAGCAAAATGCACACGCGATCAAATTTGTGCAGTACTCTATGGCGCACACGTTCTAGTCACGTGATTGACATTGCTGGTAAAAACTAACACCCTGGGAAGAAGAACGCCAAGACAGCCAATAAGCACATCAGTGGGAGCGCTAGCACGCATTCATCGCGTATGTGCGCAACTGCCAGCGCGTTGGTGCGCACTCAGTTTTGCGTCTTTGTGATTGTGTGCGCAAAATAACAATGACTTTAAGCGTATTAGATGCGCCGTGGTTCTGGAGGCTCATACTGGCTTCTTTAATGTCGATTGATTTTTATATCAAAATTTACAAGCGATTTTATGAAATATTCAGAGATTATCACTTATTTTGCTATAAGCTGAACACAATCACTGATATTGATAAGTGATATAAAACAACTAACGAATGTGCTTGATTGTGATAGGCAATCTATTACCTCGGTGGGCTCAAAATGACTATTACCCTCAGCTACGCTTCGGGTAATAATCATTTTGATCCCACCTCGGTAATAGATTTGACTATCACAAGAAGCCCATTCGTTAGTTGTATATTACTAATTGTGGCAAATCTGTTTTCAATAATCCAGCAAAATAAACGATTCCGTGGTTGAGCTCGTTTTATAAAACAAATAATACTACGGTCTTATTATCGTGCGTCATGCGTTACGCACTCGGCTTACGCCTCGTGCGCAACGTACTAGCTAACAAAGCCTCGCGTGCGGATGCATTTACACAACGCACTCTAGACCGTGTATTATTTGTATAATTATAAAACGGCTCGGGTAAATTCAGTAACGTGATTGGCTAATACCGATCACGTGGGCATTGATTACTTTTCACCAACTGCACCACCGTGCCGATACCGCGCAACCACCGTGCCGATACCGCGCACCACCGTGCCGATACCGCGCACCACCGTGCGCTTACGCCTCGTGCGCAACGCACTAGCTAATAAAGCCTCGCGTGCGGATGCATTTACACAACGCACTCTAGACCGTGTATTATTTGTATGACAATCGATTGCAAATTAATTGCAAGTCAGAACATATGCGCATTTGAACCAATCAGATTTGCGCATTTAGTCACATGTTCTGACCATAGAAGTACATATAAATCATAGAATTATGAATAAACAAACCAACCCGTTTATAACTAGAAGAAAATCTACGCACTGCGCGCTAATTTTCCCATAGCCTTAACACGCAGCAAACATTGCCGTTTTGGTAAACTTCATGGACTGGCTAACATGGAATGCTGGGTAAAGAGGATTCCAAATATGGTCACAGTTTGGCCTTACACGGCAATCGCGCGATGACGTTTATACATTAGTATACAAATGATGAACAGGCATGAGTGGATCGGTACGAATTGGATGCACGAGTTTAACTTTGGTATGGTTTAAACCCACGAGCGCAGCGAGTGGGTTTTAGACCATTTCCAAAGTTAAAAGAGTGCATACAATTCTTACCGATCCACGAAATATGCCTGTGCAGCATTTGTTTTATAAAATGGGCGCGAAAAAATGTGAAAATCAGACTTTTTCCCAGTAATGGCTAAATTGGCTAAATTTACCGACCCATGGCTTCAAAAGTACCGACCCATGGCTTCAAAAGTACCGACCCATGGCTGCAAAAGTACCGACCCATGGCTGGGAACAAATTTGATTTCACATTTTAATTTTTTTTTTTTTTTTTAATTATAAAATTTTGTTTATATTAATTTAAAAATTAAAAATGAAAAGAAAAAAAATCAGATTTTTAATTTTTTTAATTTATTTTTTTTAGATGAAATAAAACAAATTATATCAATTTTAACAGAAATATTTTTTTAAATGATAATTTTTTTTTTTTTTTTAATCCACAAAATACCCCTGTGCAGCATTAGTTTTTTTTTATAAAATAAGCGAAAAAAAAATGAAAATCAAACTAAAGTGAGCCATGTATCAGGAAAAAACTTTTACATGCTAATTGACCAATCAGAATGCAGGGATTCTTCTACCCATTTTATAATGACGTAGAACGTATCCCAGAATTCCATGTTAGCCAGTCCATGAAGTTTCCCAGATAAGCGCGAGTATGACCCCCCTGGTTCTGACTTGCAAAAAATTGCAACTTTACAATAGATTGCCAGTTACTCTTTGTGCAACACCCCCAGACCTGATAAGGCATACACGTCCAACATGACCTAAGACGTATCCCCGTTTAGATCACATTATAAATGTGGTCCAGGAAGTCGGCGTCCTCTTGCGATCCGACTTTGTTCGAAGGCATGACGTATTCCATGTCATCCGGTACATTGTAGTACGTCGTGTCCCGGTTCCCGGATTGCTTGATTCTAGTGGTGTACGAAACCGGATCATACGTCGTTGAGCACTCCTCGTCCGTCGCGGATGTTCCGTCAGCATCCGGTTGTCGGATGAAGTGCAAGTCGGGCATCCGTTTGAAGGATACCGCCGGATTCGTCGCCCCTTTACCGCCACATTGGCACTAAAGATGTGATGAGGATTTATAAAGAAAATGTATTTTAAGTAACGGGTATTTATGAGAAAGATGTCCTCTAAACTGGGGAGAACCCCAGGAAAAATTTCCCATGACCAAATCTCAACCCCTGTCTCTTTCCCCGCCCGTTACAAAGTTTATTCAGAATATCAAAGTGCTGTCAAACACACCGGCGAGTTCCCATGCAGGGTGCAGGACATGTTACTTTAAACTTTCCCCCGGCAATGTTACCCCTTCTTACTCACTCCCTACTACGCCTCTCTCTCGAAAAGGTTTGGTTACACAGCTGAATGCACGTTAACAATGGCGCACGTATGGATCGTTGCTTGATGCTATGACGGACATGAAGTTCGATATCAGGCACCGACTTTGTAGAAATTGACAAAAATGGGAACCTAACATGGTGTCACTTAAGACATCCTAAAACAAAAACTACTGTACCCAAATTACTGATCTTGATATAATTTTCTTCGTGAAATATGTCCTATCCTGTGAACCTAGTCATCATGTTTCTTTATCATGGCAAGTATCCCGTTCCGTTTTTTTTTTTTTTTTTTTGGGGGGGGGGGGGGGCACTCTGTATAGCCAACATATTTAGGATTAGGGTTAAGGTTTTGTTGTTTTGTTTAAGTATTCACTTTTTTTTATTTATCTGAAATGTGCTTTGGGTTTTAATTTGTAAGTCTGTTTAAAGGGGTATTCCGGGCCTGATAAACCCATTTCGTTATTATAATAGACAGAATACGAGGCATAAGTGGTGAAAACTTGATCAAAATCTTGATCAAAATCGGAAACACGGGAGTTATACCTTGATATCATGATTCTTCATATTCACTTCATTTTATAGCAAACATCTCATTTCTGGGGTGGAATACCCCTTAAAGTAGATTTCGAAAATATTTACCTTAGCAGGGGTGACCCTGATCTGAATCTTCCGGTGTTGGAAGAAGCACAGAAGGGCGACTGCGATCAAGACTAGACTCAGGAGGCCCATGGTACCAAAAAACGAAAACTTCCAAACCAAGACATGGCCATCAAATCCTGTATAGATTATACATGTACATACATGATTTGATAATATGGAGGACGGGTACATGCAGATGTAATTATTTCAACAGAATTCTATTACACCCAAATGTATTTGTGACCAAAATAACAAAATAAATAGAATCGGTCTCGTTACTTTGATTCAAGTTTCATATACGTATGTACTTCACTCTGTCAAATTATACTTTATGAAAGGGAAGGCCAGGGAGAAAAGGCTATCAATAAAATAACGTTATCTTTTTACTAGACTGGGTTTTTTCGAAATTTTGCTCGTATGACGTTTCCCCCCAAACTGACTTGGTTCTGCCCTATTTTAAACATATTCGTGGCCGAGATCAAGACCGCTGGTCAAGTTGTGTTAGCGGGGAAGGAAATGGGGGGGGGGGGGGGGGGGTCGTGGACAGAGACCGAGGCCCTTGTCTTAGATGGCCGAGACCGAAACAAGAGGGACCTTTCTGAATTGGGGGAGGGGGGGGGGGGGTGATTTTAACTGTTTTTTCTCGAATGTGTGCTCACCGGTGGAAGACGTATCAGCAGCAGCATCCGGAGCAGGGTCATCATCTGTCTCACCCGCGTCATTCAGGGATACGTTCCCCTCGGTCGTCGTTAATGTTGGTGATGTGGTAGGTGGGTGGTCGGTGGAAGTGGTAGCAACGTGCCTTGTGGTTGGAGCAGTCATAATGGTCGCATCTGTGAGAGAAAACATATATTCCCAGTCATGTGAATGTTTACTGTACAATTGATTCTATAGAGGAATTCAGAACAGATTGGCACTAGTCGCGCAATATGATATCGTCTCAAATAGAACTCCACCTCCCAGACGTGTCGGACCAGGACCAAGGAGGGAAGCGCCCCATTCAATCCTGACCTCAACCGACGCAAATGATACATTGTTCTGTATCCAGTGGGAAATAGTCTAGGACTTTTATTCGACAGTCGCATGACGCAAGTCCTTCCCGATTTTCCGGGAAGCAACGGCACGCGACTGCTTCAACGCCAACGAATCCAGTCATAAGGGTGGGGGTAAGAAGAGCGGTGTCTGGCTAAATTGAGTCCCGCACATGATCTTGAAGGTCGATGGTTTCTCTGATATGATGTCAAATTTTCAGATGATAACCATTTATAATATTGGGGATATTTATCGAAAATAAAAGAGAGCTAAATTTTGTTTCTACAAGAATTCCATACAGTAAACATGACTGCGTTGGGTGCGTACGCAATAATATGTTACACCCAAATGTATTTGTGACCAAAATAACAAAATAAATAGAATCGGTCTCGTTACTTTGATTCAAGTTTCATATACGTATGTACTTCACTCTGTCAAATTATACTTTATGAAAGAGAAGGCCAGGGAGAAAAGGCTATCAATAAAATAACGTTATCTTTTTACTAGACTGGGTCTTTTCGAAATTTTGCTCGTATGACGTTTCCCCCCAAACTGACTTGGTTCTGCCCTATTTTAAACATATTCGTGGCCGAGATCAAGACCGCTGGTCAAGTTGTGTTAGCGGGGAAGGAAATTGGGGGGGGGGGGGGGGTCGTGGCCAGAGACCGAGGCCCTTGTCTTAGATGGCCGAGACCGAAACAAGAGGGACCTTTCTGAATTGGGGGAGGGGGGGGGGGTGATTTTAACTTTTTTTTTCTCGAATGTGTGCTCACCGGTGGAAGACGTATCAGCAGCAGCATCCGGAGCAGGGTCATCATCTGTCTCACCCGCGTCATTCAGGGATACGTTCCCCTCGGTCGTCGTTAATGTTGGTGATGTGGTAGGTGGGTGGTCGGTGGAAGTGGTAGCAACGTGCCTTGTGGTTGGAGCAGTCGTAATGGTCGCATCTGTGAGAGAAAACATATATTCCCAGTCATGTGAATGTTTACTGTACAATTGATTATATAGAGGAATTCAAAACAGATTGGCACCAGTGAACAGTTACTAGTCGCGCAATATGATATCGTCTCAAATAGAACTCCACCTCCCAGACGTGTCGGACCAGGACCAAGGAGGGAAGCGCCCCATTCAATCCTGACCTCAACCGACGCAAATGATACATTGTTCTGTATCCAGTGGGACCAATAGTCTAGGACTTTTATTCGACAGTCGCATGACGCAAGTCCTTCCCGATTTTCCGGGAAGCAACGGCACGCGACTGCTTCAACGCCAACGAATCCAGTCATAAGGGTGGGGGTAAGAAGAGCGGTGTCTGGCTAAATTGAGTCCCGCACATGATCTTGAAGGTCGATGGTTTCTCTGATATGATGTCAAATTTTCAGA
This sequence comes from Echinarachnius parma, assembly GCA_037951105.1. Taxonomy (NCBI): domain Eukaryota; kingdom Metazoa; phylum Echinodermata; class Echinoidea; order Clypeasteroida; family Echinarachniidae; genus Echinarachnius; species Echinarachnius parma. The sequence continues at coordinate 38,959 of JBAMJV010010547.1, read as the reverse complement.
TGATAACCATTTATAATATTGGGGATATTTATCGAAAATAAAAGAGAGCTAAATTTTGTTTCTACAAGAATTCCATACAGTAAACATGACTGCGTTGGGTGCGTACGCAATAATATGTTACACCCAAATGTATTTGTGACCAAAATAACAAAATAAATAGAATCGGTCTCGTTACTTTGATTCAAGTTTCATATACGTATGTACTTCACTCTGTCAAATTATACTTTATGAAAGGGAAGGCCAGGGAGAAAAGGCTATCAATAAAATAACGTTATCTTTTTACTAGACTGGGTCTTTTCGAAATTTTGCTCGTATGACGTTTCCCCCCAAACTGACTTGGTTCTGCCCTATTTTAAACATATTCGTGGCCGAGATCAAGACCGCTGGTCAAGTTGTGTTAGCGGGGAAGGAAATGGGGGGGGGGGGGGGGGGGGGTCGTGGCCAGAGACCGAGGCCCTTGTCTTAGATGGCCGAGACCGAAACAAGAGGGACCTTTCTGAATTGGGGGAGGGGGGGGGGGGGGTGATTTTAACTGTTTTTTCTCGAATGTGTGCTCACCGGTGGAAGACGTATCAGCAGCAGCATCCGGAGCAGGGTCATAATCTGTCTCACCCGCGTCATTCAGGGATACGTTCCCCTCGGTCGTCGTTAATGTTGGTGATGTGGTAGGTGGGTGGTCGGTGGAAGTGGTAGCAACGTGCCTTGTGGTTGGAGCAGTCGTAATGGTCGCATCTGTGAGAGAAAACATATATTCCCAGTCATGTGAATGTTTACTGTACAATTGATTCTATAGAGGAATTCAAAACAGATTGGCACCAGTGAACAGTTACTAGTCGCGCAATATGATATCGTCTCAAATAGAACTCCACCTCCCAGACGTGTCGGACCAGGACCAAGGAGGGAAGCGTCCCATTCAATCCTGACCTCAACCGACGCAAATGATACAGTGTTCTGTATCCAGTGGGACCAATAGTCTAGGACTTTTATTCGACAGTCGCATGACGCAAGTCCTTCCCGATTTTCCGGGAAGCAACGGCACGCGACTGCTTCAACGCCAACGAATCCAGTCATAAGGGTGGGGGTAAGAAGAGCGGTGTCTGGCTAAATTGAGTCCCGCACATGATCTTGAAGGTCGATGGTTTCTCTGATATGATGTCAAATTTTCAGATGATAACCATTTATAATATTGGGGAGATTTATCGAAAATAAAAGAGAGCTAAATTTTGTTTCTACAAGAATTCCATACAGTAAACATGACTGCGTTGGGTGCGTACGCAATAATATGTTTACCTGTATCCCCTCCGTCCGCGCTGGGACAGGATGTTTTGGCAGAGATATGAATCGAAAATCCCTTCCCCGCCTCTTCCCGTTGGTCGTAAACAGGATATGCACCGAAGAACTAGTCGAGCAATAGCTGAACAGCCCAAGGAAATTATCGAGCGGCCTTTTACCCCGCCACCTAATCCAGCTCCCGCCGAGGAGGTCGTGGTTGAGGAACCTTGCCGTGGTGTCGCCGATGTAGACGTTGTCAGACGGGATGGCAAGATCGAAGTCCTGGGCGATCACGGAGATGAAGAGGGACTCGGGAGCGCGCACGGTCCAGAGTTGGTAAGTGTTGTCATGGTATGAAGATGGATAACCGAGTGACTGGATTACTTGGTAGTTGTGAAGATCAACTAGCGTTGCAAATTGGGCTGTAAAATTAAAGGGATAGTACAGTTTTGGTCAGTTTGGGTTTTTAATTTCAGTGACTAAAACTGGCACTATATCGTTAATAAAGGAACGTTATTATTCAAACATCATCGAATGGTAAAAACCTCAAAATAAACAGCTATAGATTGAAGGCTGTATTCATTTTTAAAAGAAGTCGTTAACACAAGAGGGCGGCCTGCGACACCTGGAAAATTTCATAAGTATTTAAAATTACGATTCAATACACTGATAGATAGATCATCAAAAACAATACAATTTTTTTATTTCATGTGTAAGCATTATTTATAACTATTTTCTGGGTTGGAGCCCAATATTTGTTCCAATCGGGTATATTTATGAATATTTCAGCTGTTTCTGAACAAATTTGTATTTCAAACAAAGTTTATTTTGTCTTGAAATCATGTACTCTCTCAAACATTACATTTAGTTCTTCATTACGAAGCGCCCTCTGGACCGAACCTAAGCATGTTTTCATTTAGGCGCATAGGTCTACCAAGCCGAAGGGGAGGGGGGGGGGGGGGGGAGCTAGGGAGCTGCAGCCCCCGGGAGTTTGGGATGTGGTAATATTCTGGCAAAATCATTTCATATTTGAGCAAACTCATATCACATTCGGGCAAAAGCAAGTCATTTTAGGGCAAAATCATATAATATCTAAGTGACAACATAATTATGCTCGTATGCTGTAGCATCAAGTCGGCATACTACTTACATAACATTTTGTTTGTGAAGGTGGTTTATTTAGTCACGGTTTTGATCGATGGCTTAAGTATACGCTGTTATGGACATCTTGTATAACCCCTCGTGTGCTTTAGGTGCTCTTTTTCACAATTATATTCAGAGGACGCAGTATACAATTAAAACAAGTAATGAGGATTTCTGAGTCAATTTAGTTACAATACATCACATGTAAGTCATCAGACATTTTTTAATAAAGAAATTCAAACTAATTTGTGATGAAATAGAGTAACGGAGTAGTGAGGTTTTTAATTATTTTGTTATACAAATACTGGTAATGGTTCTAAACAATCTGTCATGATTCGGGGATTTAGTAGTGGGTTGGAGATGGACGATTACCTTCTTAGCAACCGATAAGTCACATAATTTCTGGCTTGCCTGACAATGGGCCGTATGCATAAAAACAAGCAATTGCTTGTGCTAGCCTTTTGCTTGAATCGGTATGCACACAAACAAGCAATTGCTTGCAAGCAAAAGCTTTTGCTTACAAGCACAAGCAATTGCTTACTGCTCGTAAGCAATTGCTAACCAAACAAGCAATTGCTTAAAACCGTATGCATAAAACGAACCTTTTACTTGTCTTGATAAGCAATTGCTTGCGTTTTTTCAAGCACCTCCAGACCAGCTTGAGCTCTTGCTAAAGGGCCGGTCATACTTGCGGTAGTGGACGTAGTTGAACGTAGTGGTGGCTAACGTTGTTGATCGTAGTTGAACGAAGTTGAAGGTAGTTGAACGTACTAGCATCCGTATCGTACCGTAGTTGTCTGTGATGCTAACTTGGTATTAACTCGGGGGAGCCGTGATCTTCGATTTAATTTTTGAACATGTTCAAAAGAGCGGTACGTTAAAGGCATCCGTAGTAATGTTTACTAAACCGAAGTTTAACGTAGTCTAACGAAGTCTAGCGTACTCTAACGTACTCTACCGTGCACAACACCAGCATCGACAGTCTTGATCCAGACATGTTTAATTAAAAAAATAAGACAAATTTCACAGACCTCCTATGTTTGAAAAACAAGCGCAATGGCCGTACCACACCACCGGTTGGCTGTTATACTCCGTGCGGGGTTGCTATTTACCGTAGTTTGACGTTCTTTAGCGTAGTCCAGCGTAGTGGCTACCGCAGTCTCTCGTACTCAAGCGTAGTCAGACGTACCACTCCGTACCTGTCCGTGAGCAAGCTGTACCCACGTAGTCTAGCGTAGTCTAGCGTAGTTGAATGTACTTAAACGTACTTATCCGTACACTTCCGTGGCCAACCACCGTACCTTAACGTAGTTCAACGTAGTTCCACGTAGTTTAACCTAGTTTAACCTAGTTTAACGTACTTACACCACGTTTGACCCACATTAAATTACCCTACGGATCACTACGTCCATTACGTATGACCGGCCCTTTACTAAGGACATTCGCGTTTTAGAATCAAGTTTTCATACCGTTTCAGGTTGATTTAGAACTCCTGGATCCAGAGATTATGTTGTGATTACATATTTAATCAAATGGCTGTTATTTTAGACATTTATATCCATGTAGGCAATTTTGTTCATGATTTGAAAATATTTGCGTAAGAAAAATACTGTTGCCCGGTCGGGCACGACCAGGGAAAGCTGCTATGCAAGGGACTACACGACGTTTGCATACACTACGAATCCCCTTTGTTGTCATGCAGTGCGATGTTCGCACAACCGTAACGATGCTTTGTTCAACACGTAAGCAATTGCTTAGGCAGTGTAAGCAAAAGGTTTCAGCACAAGCAAACGTTTATGCATACGAAATTAAGCAATAGCTTGAACTTGATCTTTTGCTTGACAAGCTCTTGCTTGTGCTTGAAGCAATTGCTTATAAGCAATTGCTACGTTTCATGCATACGGCCCAATGTTTAGAACCATTACCTTTGGCAATGAATAACGGTGACGTCACACTAAGGTACCCTACAGGTTAAAACAGATCGACTTAAGTCCCGCCTATTATTCATACCATTTTGACGAAATGACGTAATAGTCATGTCAAACTCGAAGACCTCGTCCGGGTAAGATATGAACCTCATCCAAATAGACCTGGACAGCGAGATGACGTCATCTGGTACAGTATCTCCACTGTAGCGTGCCATCGCGGTATGCGATGTCCCGTAGACTACGTCATCGACCACCGATCCGTCACCGAATTCCAATATGGTGTAGATCTTCCTTGTCCTGAAACTTGTGAAGGAGACCTTTAATATATTCGCGTAGGTAAAATTCCAGTAGGGGAACAGAGGTAGGAGGAGGGGGGGGGGGGGGGGGGTGGGGGAGAGAGGAGGATGGGGAGGAAGAGGATAAGGATGAAGAAGTAGTGGTGGTATAGGTTTAGAATGATGAGGAGGAGAAAATAAATAGGGGAAACATTTTAGGGAGAAAATAGAGAGGAGGATGAAAGAAATTAGATAAGCAAGGGTGAGAATAAGGAGGCTAACAAAAAATAGATAATGATGAGGAAGAGGAAGAAGAGGAGAAGTGAGTGGTCTTGGAGAAGGAGGTGGTGTAGGAAGTGGTAGAAGAGGAGTTGAAAGTGGTGGAGGAGGGGGAGGAGGAGGAGGAGAAAATAGACGAGGAGGAAGTGGTGGTGGAGGATGGTGGTGGAGGGAGAGGAGGAGGTGGGGCAGGAGAAAGTGGTGGTGGAGAAGGAATAGGAGGTGGAGGGGGAAGTGGTAATGGAGGGGAGGAGGGGGGGGAGGAGGAGGCGGAGAAGTGGTGGTGGAGAAGGAGGAGGGAATGGCAGACGAGGAGGAGGAGGATGAAGTGGTGGAGGAGGAGGAGGAGGAGACATTAAAAAAGAGGATAACTCTGATGATGGTGATAAGAACATTATCATTCTGCCGGATGATAATAAATTTTATTATCATTCGGCAAAAATAATCCCTCGAATTCAACCATGGTATTTCGGCGTAATAATATCGTAATATTGAAATTCATGTTGAAAATACGATAACGGTTTAGATTTATGATATTACACTATATTCTGGCCTAAGTATGCCCAAAGAGGAAACAAAGAATCTTGAAAAGGGGTTTCTTTCATTTGAAATGGTAGCACGTAATGTAATCAAGACAGACGATTTTTAATGGTCTATCCCGATCACCATCATCATCATCACCACTACCACCCACCACCACCTCCACCACTTGCGTCTTCGCTGGTACTGAGTTTCAAAATATATAGATCAGCAGCAGCATCAGCATCATCATCATCATCATCATCATCATCATCATCACCATCATCATCATCATCATCACCATCATCATCAGCACCACCATCATCATCATCATCATCATCATCACCATCATCATCATCATCATCACCATCATCATCATCATCATCATCATCATCATCATCATCATCACCATCATCAGCACCACCACCACCCACCACCACCACCACCACTTGCGTTTAATCGCATGTCTTCGATGGTACTGAGTTTCAAAATATATAGATCAGCAGCAGCATCATCATCATAATCATCATCATCATCATCATCATCATCATCATCTTCATCATCATCATCATCATCATCATCATCTTCATCATCATCTATTTTATCCATCATTAAAGTCCGTATCATTTTTTTATAATCATCAGCATTATCATGATCATCATGATTATAATCGATATTATCATCATCATCATCATCATCATCATCATCATCATCTTCATCATCATCATCATCATCATCATCATCATCATCATCATCTTCATCATCATCATTTATTTTATCCATCATTAAAGTCCGTATCATTTATTATAATCATCAGCATTATCATGATCATCATGATTATAATCGATATTATCATCATCATCATCATCATCATCAGCATCATCATCATCATCGCCACCATCACCATCACCGTCACTTACGTTCAATCGCATGTCTTCGCTGGTGCTGATTTTCCAGATCCATACGTATATTATTTCTTCGTCCGTCACGTGAGCGAAGTGTTCCCGGATATACTGTGACGAGACAGTGCGGGTCTCCGGTGTGTTGAGGTTTATTGGGACTGGGTGGCAGTTTCAATGGTAATATGAGGAACACTGTTGTTTTTCTTTCTCAATAATAACCATTTTTATTTGAATCTTCTGAGGCATAATATACTTCAAGTATATCCGGTAATTTTTAGATAATGTAGTAGCAAACGGGTAAAACAGTTTTTAACCATCAATTATACATTTTGATATTATTCGATTTGATAAATCACTATTCATGATCTGAAGAGAAAAAAACGTACAGGAACTATCATAATTATAATTATGGGCATGCATAAAGATACATAACTAATAACGATTATTCTCTATTATATTCCACATACTAAGAATCTTGCTCTACGATTGGTCAAAAGTTAATCACGTGATGAAACATAGTTTCGCCCATCATTGATGGGAGAAGAAAACTTCGTTACACTGTGTAGATATATTGGGCGAAAGTGCGTTGCACTCACTAGATAATTGGTAAAGTACTATCTACACTCCGCGGTTGCATTGAATTTAACGTGGAGTGTGTGGCCACTCAAATTCAGTACCGGCGCGATAACTCTATGCGCGCGAATTACAAATTTAATTGTATTCGTTGTGCATGCATACGGTATACGGAGATACTTGTACACTGCACTGCACTGTGCACTGTATGTGTATCGTACATGCATTACATACATGCACCGTTTGCTGTTAATTGCTTGTTCTGTTGCTCTACTATGGCGGCCACAGACGTAAGATTTGAGCTCTTTAACGAAGCTGAAATGGACACTTTTTTGCTTGAGAGTGAAAGTAAAAATACAAAGCGACAACTTAAGTTCAGCCTGAAAGTGTTCCAAGATTATTGCGATGCTGGAAGCATACTTTTTAACGAATTGTCTGACGTGGACTTGAAAGCGCTAGACCAAGTGTTGGGGAGACTCTATTTTCGCGTTTGTTGACTTTTGAACTGTTTTTTTTTTAGTTTACATTTCGCGTTTTAGCTTTTGGAATTACCCTGTTACCGAAATTGGAATAACAAGTCATTGTTGGTAAGTAGATCAAACCTAGTACAAACAGTACTTAGACTTAGAAGTTAGACTTAAGCCCGGCGCAGACAGAGCCGACTCCACCCGATCCGATCAGGCTAGAGTTGGGCCTGGTCGGTCGGAGCAGATTTATCGTGTTGAATCGGCCCCAACTGGCATCCGACTGTCTCTCGACTGGCAAAATGTGTGTCGCGAGGCACTGAAAACTGAGCCGATCGGAATGACAACCAGTCGAGTCGGCTCTGTCTGCGCCGGGCATTCTGAGTACTTAGACTTAGAGTAAACTAGGGGTAGGCCTGCTTAGACTACTAGTACAGTAGTAGTACTACTAGTAGACTAGATCTAAGTGAACCAGTCGAGTCGGCTCTGTCTGCGCCGGGCATTAGAGTACTTAGAGTAGACTAGGGGTAGGCCTGCTTACACTAGTACTAGTACACTATTAGTACTAGACTAGATCTAAGTTCGATGTGGAATATAGTGGAATATAAAGCAAATAATCACCTTTTGATTTCAGGCGATGGCAAACTATCACTTCCTCGGCGATCTGAATGTATACGCTATCTTTCCTCAGCTTCGCTTCGGAAAGATAGCTACATCCAGCTCGCCTCGGAAGTGATAGATTGTCCCATCGCCTTCACCAACGGTAATTATTTGCTTACTATTCAATGCCTATTAGAAAGGTGGAGTTGTGAAATATAACTTCCCCAATGGTATACAATTGTAACGCAGCGACAACATGAAAACCTCGATACATAGATCATTTGAAGCACAAATAAAAAACATTATTATCAGCTATCATTTAAAACACAAAATATAGAAAATTATATTGCCTCGGCTGATATATGATCAGAACTTGGAACCTCATACAGCCATAATCATAGCCACAAGTATAATTTTAAAACGTTTTCAGTTGATCATAAATTGTTTTACTGTTAATTTATAAATAACTTCCACATTTAGTAAATAGAACAATATACATTAACTAGGCTTAACTGATCAGCAGAGCCATATAATAAGAGTATGAATGGTAACAACAAATTTCGGAACACTATATCATCTGATAGTACAATAGTCTTAACTGATCGGCAGAGCCATGACAGAGTACGAATGGTAACAACAAATTTCGGAACACTATATCATCTGATACTTTTTTTAATGCACGGACTCTTTTGAAAAGGTTTAAATATACTCACCAAACTCGTGGTAGTATTTCGTTCTTTCTTCTGCCACGATGGTTGTTATCGATATGCTTAGCACCAGACCAAACACTTTCCCGCGACCCAACATGTTGAACAAATGTACCATGATTCAAACAACCATGCTCGTCTTATTCGGTTAGAAATGATGAATAAGACGTCGGCATAATAGGTGGGGCCATTTACCGATATTCGCTCAGAGAAAAATAAGCTAGTAGAACCCTTACTCGTCTGAAGTACAAGCAATACTGTCTCACGTATAAAGAAAGTTTATGATTTATAAATTATATCTACCAACACTATTAATAGGCGTGCGTCAAAATAGCATGACAGCCCGTTCATGAATGAATGATAGCCGAAACGAAGCAGTTAAGTAGTTATTGTTAATTAGAAACTAATATTTTAAAATGATTGATGTGTTATTCACATTTTCGAATTATTGCATGCATGGTAACATAAATTATAACTGGATGCCAACTATTATTGTTTAGCGTTTGTGTTTGCCATTTTATAAAGTGACATGCATATACATTTGTAAGGTCCGGCCACTCACTATTTGCAAACTCATCAAATCTATGAAATGTATTGTTTTGTATTGACAAGAGTTCATCTAATGTAATGTAAATCGAAGAAGTTCATGTTGACTTTTACTATTGGTGGTGGTGGTGGTGGTGGTGATGATGTTGATTTTACATTTACGGAAATCGGTTATATTAGATATGCTCTACCTCCAAATGAATTGCCAAATGGCAAGATATATAATAATATCCTCGAATTATATAGCGCCTATCACAATAAATTGATAATCATCTCTAAGCGCTTTACAATTATATTTTTACCCCGGTCATCGGATACATTCTGCAATCAATCCAGCACACAAAGTGCATGTTTTCCACTCCCTGGGGAGCATTCCAGCCACGGGAAACCTTGTTCGGCGCACACAATGCTAAGGAACTTCGTTCCATCCTCCCGGGTACACATTTATACACCTGGGTGGAGAGCAGCAAATGTGGATAAATTGTCTTGCTGAAGGAAAAACGCGATGGGCATATACTCTGGGTTCGAACTCGGGACCTCACGATTGGAAGGCACGCGCTCTACAAATCTTGCCACACCACGTTCACAAAATAAGAGAACGGGCTATTCACCCATAATCAAACACCACCATAAATTGTTTCAAATTGAATGTATAAAGACAACTGTACAGCAATAACGATTGTTCAGTGATGCTATATTAAAAGCAAATTTAATATAAAAGATTCATTGCAGTTTTATATTGTAGATGTTATGTACAAAAAAGATGCTGTTACAGACAAACGATGTTGCGTAGTCAATAATTTAGACCAAGTTAGCTTGCCTAAATGATTTATACGCGTATATAGAACTATGGATGTATCACAATTACTTGTTAGCCTAAACATTAGCCGATTTGTTTCACAAATACCGTATATATAAACATATGAAAATTACAATTACTGTTTCGCATTAATTTTTAATTTCAGAATAGTGAATTGCATTAGATTATGTCGATGTTAATAATCATTGGTTGTTTGTTTGTTTTTATTTCCGAATTAAAAATACAACAAAAGTCATAACATTCATCATAAAACAATATACAAAGATGTTAACAATATTCAAATTACAGAGTCATAAAATAATAAATAGTATGTTGCATATTATAAGAAAATTATATCGGGAGGATAGCCCGTTTCAGAACCATCAACACGATGGTTCTGTTCTTCCACGGGGTCCTATTAAAATGATGGTATACATATATAAACATACAGAGTTAAAAAAAATCCTACCCCCCCCCCCCCCCCCCCCCCCATCCTTAAGTCACTCTGAGTCCCCCATCCCATACTCCAACCCAACCTCCCGAGCCCCATTTATTACTAGCGGGTCATACAAATTCTGCATAATTCCATAATTGCACATAATTATACACATATACATAATTGCACATATACAAATATAAATATATTGAATAATTACAAGGTTATTTGGCTCACTATCTGCTAAGCTACTATAATTATGTAATCGTTTTAATTTCTTTATTGAATGAAATTAAGGAATTCAGATTACGGGTATTCGCAGGTAGGTTATTATACAGTGTGCTACCACGATAAAAGAAAGTACGTCTACAATTATCTGTGTTTGGTTTTGAGAGAGACAATTTATCCTTATGTCGTAATCCATATCTAGTTACTCTAAAAGTAAACTTTTCTAATAAATACACCGGTGCCATGTTATGTAAAATCTTAAACATTAACGAATGAATGTGTCTAGTTTGACGAATCTGCAATGTCTTCCAATTAAGAATATCATGTATTTCATGAACAGATCTATGTTCTAATAAATGTATCTTTAAAATTATTCTTCCTGCCCTATTTTGTATTTTTTGTAGGTAATCCAATTGTGTTTTAGTCGCAGACAGTGGCGTAGCGAGGGTCAACGGATTGGGGGGGGGGGCACAACTGCGAGGGAGCGTAGCGCCCGAGGGGGGAGGGTGTGTCCCCCCCTTCCACGGTAGGGAGCTTTTGCAAATTTTTACTTGAAATAATGCAATCTGGTGCATACCTTGGAAGGAAATTTGATAATAATGAATTAAAGAAATCAAGACTTAAATCATCTCCCTCATGATAAAGTATACAAACACAATCGAACCTACGTGTACATGCACACACACCAGACTCAAATACGCTCACGTCGTATATATATATCCGTGCTTGTCTATACTTATTGGGGAGGAGGGTGTGGGAGGGGGTTAACCCCCTCCCACGTGGATACATTTTTGAAATTGGTGTTTAAAATATCACTGTAGAAGTATGGTCATTATTGTCTTTTTATTTGTCATTGTATAATAATAGTGAACCTACTCGTAACGTATTTTTAAACGGGAATAGCGCGGAAAGATTGAGCCTTGCATGAGATGGATCCACGTGATCCTGTATATACTATAGAGCCATCGATATAGTGAAACTAAGCAAGGGCGTCAACAACTTCTCCAAAGTGGAGGGGAGACATTGCGAGGAAGCGAAGCGACCGATTGGGGGAGGGTGTGGGAGGAGGTGTCCCCCTCCCACAGTAGGGAGCTTTTGTATTTTGGGGCGTGAAATTGTGCGATTTGGTGCACACATAATACAGAAATTTCACGTAATATGAAGTATATAAGTATGGAACCAAACATACATAATGACAAAGGGAGGGGGACAATCTCCTCCACTTTCAAATGTGGGGTGACATGATATTCCAATATGATTTGCGTTCAGCGCATATGGACCGAATTTACTGAAAGATATATTATTTCAGATTATTTTATTTTCTGTGACGGTGTGCTATAGATGAGGGTTTAATAATCTTCGTTTGAGGTGTGCGTTTGAAAAATTACACTGCCCAACACAGTTCGAAACGTGAATTCAAGCAAACCGAAATGAAACTTACAATATGAGAAACAGTATGCGCGCGAAGCGCGCGGCAAAAAACGAGATTTACAGTCCTTTTCAAACTAAAAAAAACAGCTATTTTGAAGATTAATTATGGATAAATGTGTCTTTCCCCTCTTTGGCATTATATCACTCGATTTTTGTTCTTCCTCATTTTCGGAATTATTGGGGGGGGGGGGGGGGCGAAATGATATGCTCGCCCACAATATTTTCATTGGGGGGCGACCGCACCCCTGCCCCCCAGGATCGACGCCATGGGAGGGGGTGTTCCCCTCCCACTGTAGGGAGCTTTTGCAAATTTTGGGCTTTAAATTGTGCGATTTGGCGCATACCCGAGACCAAAATATATGATTCGTAGTTCAAGCTATAGAATCAAACATACATAATGTATGCATATTAAAAAGTGGGAGGAACAATCACCTCCACTTTCAAATGTATGGGGAGGGGCATGTCCCCCCTCCCCGTCCCCTGCCTGTTGTCGCGTGACTAGACCCATGGCACGGGTCCCTTGAGTTAGTTTCAGTAGGCCTATGCTCAACTGATGCAGATGTCGACTCTGGAGAAGATGACTGGTGCTCCTTCAATCATGATCATCAACAATATGCCTATATATGCATTATGAACTAATGGAACGGGTGCATTTGGAGTGAAGAAATTAGTAAAGGAAGTTTGTCTTTACCTAGACATTTAGGACTACGTAGTGCAGCTATGCGCCTTTATAGCCTGCATGAAGGCGTCAAATGGTCAAAATTATATATAAAAGCGGGAGGCAGATTCAAGATCCTAAAAAGGCCCTTGGTATGATGGACGATTTACCATGCGCTAGGAAGTTTGTTAGGCCTATACGCGCTCTATTTCTTCTGAAGCGGTGAGCGTCGATCCTCGCGCACGGGACTGAACATTTGTTTAACGGGCGCTTTATTGGAAGGATTCTTCAAACTGATATATAGGTGCGCTATTGCTAGTACTAGGGAACGACCGTTATGTTCTTCTTTATTATCGTTGATAACATCATTATCATTACACATTTAATAAAACATGATAATAATGAATGATATAGACACATTTGGCTAATGTCGGGTCGTCATTCTTTTTTTTTTTTGCCAAACGATTGGGGGGGGGGGGGGGGCACGTGCCCCCCCCCCCCCCGTGCCCCCCCCCCCCCCCGTAGCTACGCCACTGGTCGCAGAGGACCAAACAACATCCCCATAATCGAAATGAGGGATAATTACAGCATTATATAACATTGTTAGGCATGACTCATTGATATATTTACTTAATCTTCCTAGGAAGCTTATCTTTTTACATAAATAATCAATGTGTACAGTCCATTTCAATTGTGAATCAAAAAATACTCCCAATTATTTCAAATGTTGGACTTGTTCAATCTTTTTATCGTATATGGTCGATTCCAACGAAAAGTGTACACGGCCAGTTTTTTAGGTTCGAATTTCAAACTGCTTTGATTGTTTAGTCCTTTTGCACATGTTAAGTAGATATGTCAACCATAACCATAAAAAAGTGCCATCACAAATCTCTCCGAACGGCCAAGTAATGGTCTTGAGTAGTTAATGATACATTTCATAACGTTGCCTATGAATGCAGATGAATTACTTTTAAAATGTGATTATGGAACTCCAAATCAATCTGCTTCATGCAAACATTTGCTTTTATTTCATCTTTAAGAAGCTAATCGTGGAATACATTCACATATTGTGTCTTAAACATCACTCTGTTATAAATTTTCAAGTTCAAATGTTTTAGTAGTGTGTTGAGATTTTCTTAAAAACATGAGGTTGTATCACTTTTGATAATTTCTTTAATAATATGTGAATCAGAATTAGTTTCCACTATTTCAAAGAGTGGGAAATACCCTTTCCAAAAATATCAAATTTAGGTTTGTGCGCAAAAATATGACACATATACAATGTACGTGAAAAAAAGTATTCTTAGGCAACATGTAATTTACCTTATACGTAGGTAACAAAAACCTTTTATTCACAGTGACTGTCATGAAATATGGTGGGTACCTTGTCATGTGCTTACAATCAATTGGGTGAAAAAAGACTTCTTAAAGATTTACATTGTCACTATAAGTGGTGTCCTCAAAACAAATATATATTAAATGTGAACATTTGGACATTTAAACCTGACTATTTGTAATCGTAATGTTGATCGATAGTACCCACATCATTGATATAGCAAACATTTTGTAAGAAAATGTTTAATCTGGAATTTCTAGGGATACGATACATTTAGGTAATACAGAAACGAATATTCTGGTGTGTTCGTAGGTAACATTATTTTGTTCATACATTTCAAGATACCTGTAGTAGGCAAAGTTAATTACTGTATTTTGACTAAACAAAAAACAACTTGTATACCTATGATCTGTTAATATATACTGTTCCTGAAATAGCTATACAAACACGAATTTGAGAAAGAGAGGGCATATATTTGTTTTGATATTTGGGTGAATCACTGTTTAAGGTGTTCATCAGCGTGCACGTAAAATTAAAGTTACGATAAGCTGTATGGATGACAAACATTCATTTGAAACGATTGCTCAAACGATGAGTGGTAATGTATTATCTGTTTGATAAATGCAATATAGGATCATGTGAGATTCCTAAAAACAATTCATACATCACTCTTGTCATGTTCTTAAGGGGTTGAATATTAATAAAAAACACATTGGCCAATCCTGCATATCCCAACAGCTTACTTACTTTGATTCGAACCCTCCAATTATGCGCTACATGTATTCAAGTACAAGATATTCTAGGAGATGTATGTGTACATTATGTAAGGCTGCAATACTATTAATACAATCCAACGGCAGTATATGAAAACATCACTACACGGCATCATCATTGTTTTCAATTACGTTATTTTACTTTTTAACAACATAAATGGCCATTAAGATGTCAAATGGTGTGTTCTTCGGTATTTTACCAACTTTATAAAGAGCCATATCTGATTTAATCTCTCGTGTGATTGGAATACAAATGAAAGTAATCGATTACGTCGACTTATCATGCGTTGTATACACAACTGTTCGCCCCAAATCATAGTGCATACGTCAACGTAGATGGTACACAGACTCCATGATTCGTTTACAATGAAATTTCATAGACAAAAATACCAAAATGCAATTCGAACAACCGCAATTGCTTTTGGATCGAATGGGTCGATCATAAAATGCCACATTAATGTTCTTATTAAAGCATTGCATATCGTTATTTTGATTTTAATCTATTGCCAAAGGATGCCTCCGAACCTTACACATACATTTATTTATTAATATGATGATTACACTTGTTAAACAAGGAGGACAAAATGGTTTAATGTTAAATGAGACAAAAAAAAGTAACTTTTTTATCCTGGTGTGCTCGTAATCTAAATTCCCCCAAAATATGAACATTATAACGCATGAAAAGGAAATTTGTTTCATATCATAACACGCTCATTTTCTTCAAATAGCCAAAGTATCTACGTGATATTGCCGCTTAAAATAATGTCAGCGCAGGAATCAAACTCCGTATGTCATTTTTGTATTCGTAAGTAACGTTTAATTTGTTAAAAATTACTTACGAATGCAGCACATTTTGTTGAATATCTCCTAAAATCATTATTCGAAAATTATAAATCCTTGCTCATATTAGCGTTATGCTATATTCCATCTATTACTAAGTTATTTCTCACTAATCTACATACATATTGAAGCTACGACATGCTGAAGTGTATACGTAGGTAATGCCATTTTTTTTTACCAAACGGGCCTTTTCAGCCTCTGACGTTTCTGACGGCTATACAATAACAAACGCTAGGATTTTTGATAATGCATTTCAATAGTAGACACATGAGGGTTTAAGTTGAGCACACATTTTCAATCGTGTGACAAATTTTTCCATAAGGTTATGAGTGCTAAAAATTGTATTCGTAGGCAACGCTTAGAATTTACCACTGGGTAAAAAATCACCAAAAATCACATGATTGCCAGTTACTTACAAAAACTCATATAATAAGTCCTGACATATGCAACAACTTCCAATGTAAAAATAAACCAATTCGTATCAAGTCTTCATTCTAAGATTTTAACCGCTCAAAAAAACGTTAAGAGATTTTTTTCAAAAGTGGTCAAAAATAGCATGCTTTTTGTTCCTGTAGAAAAAATATAAATGCAATGGTCACAAATTTTGTATGGCGCGAAAGGTCTCGCCAAGATGCATCTGCTCAAAGAAAAATCGAGATTGTAGGACCTTTCAAAAAAATCAAATAGGTCTGAACATGCCGTGTACACTTTTCGTTGGAATCGACCATAATTATGCAAATTCAATGTACTGCGCTTAAAGCCCAGTGGCCATATTCATAAAACCCCGATAAGCTAGTTGGTTGATCAAATTACGATTTCGATGTCCGCTAGGCTTAACTGGTTTTCACAAAAGGCCGATAGGCTAAATTCGCTATCGTAGTCAAGGCCTGGCCTAGCATGACAACCCATCTGTCTAAATTCCACAAGCATTTGGTATTCCACGACATTGTTAGTCGAAATGCGAACAATTACAACAATAGATCTGCGGTGCCGACTTAATGCATTGAAATCTATTTATGCGGGACGTTCTGAATAGAGCTTTGTTGGACTTACAACAAAGGCGTGAAGTTGAATGACGACCTAACACCCAACTAATTTTTTCTTATTCACCAAAGCCAGATAGGACAAATTTTAGCGACACTGGACCAAAAATTTAGAGGTACTCTGATGTACCTCAAAATTGCTAGCAAGTAACAATCTGCCCGGTTTTTGTGTGTATATGCGTGTGGCGCGATCGTGAACATGGCAAGGAGAATATTAGAATAAGGGATATTAGAGATTTGAACTAGCGTGATGTTAGTTCAAAATAGTTCCCCAAGTAACATACTTTTTCGTGTTTGTCCTAGCATCCTTGTACTTCAGCAATAACATATTTTATCAGTTTAAATTACATGTTTTTATCTGGAGAGTAATTTGCCTTTATTGGTCCTTTTTGTGACATATTAGCTTACTTTTGCAGTTCGGATTGCCAATGTTGCGCCAACGTTTGCCCAACCTTTTATTTTGCTATTTCTGACGTCAAGCCAACATTGAGCCGACTAAACCCCAACGTTCATACGACTATATAAGTGAACGTTGGCCCTACGTTGGCTTGCCTACCGTCGTAATGCGGTTGTTTGTCAAACGTTAGTACGACGTCAACTAGCCAACCAATATCCAACGTAGTAAGCGAAACGTTGGCCCAACGTTTGCTTTTCGACCATATAAATATGATTGTTCGTCTAACTATCACCCAACGTTGTTTCAACGTACATTTGCTGACCAGTTTGCCAACAGTCAACAGCCAACGTCGGCTTAACGTTGTTTTAACGTCAGCTCGCCGACTGCAAATATATGGTTGTGAATTTACCGTAGGCCAACGTTGGCTAAACGTTGTTTTTCCAACCGCGACGGTGCCGACTATAGACTACGTTCCGCCAACGTCGCATTGTTATCTGGGTCTGTTGCTGGTTCTGGTAATTTGGGTGCGACTTATCGTAGAAGACCGGGTTGACCGAGAAGAACTCAACCAGGCGCTCCTCCTGTTTCACCGAGAACCAGCAGTTGGCCTTTTCCTTTGTCACACCCCTTCTTCATGTGACCCCTTCTCCGATCCACCAGCAGCACTCTCCTCATGATCAGACTCTCTGGCGTCACCATCTGACTCTTCTTCGCTCCTCCTCTCCTCTTCCTCTCTGGCCCTCTCATCTTCCGCGGCCCGTTTCTGTTGGGCCTCTCTGGCTTCATCCGCTGCCTTTTGAGCTGCAGATGCAGCTGACCCCTTATTCTGTGTCTTCTTAGGCGCCATCTTGGAGACGAAATGTTGGCACTCGTCCGTCGGCTCGGCTTTTATATACTGCATAAATCAGTGCGCACAACGTGCGTTGTAAGTGCGGAGCACGTGCTTACTCGGTACGGTCCACGTGAGTTCTGCGTGCTCATTGGACAGTTGAACTGGGGAAGTGGCGAGTAAGCACGGACCACGCACTTATCACATGCGCAGCACGCACGTGCTAAGTGCGCCTTCCGTAGAGCAAGTGACCGTGGGAAACAAATTTAAAAGACGCACGGAGTCAGTGCGTTGTGCGCTCGTTGGCAGTACAGGGCACGCGCGTCACACGCACTGGGGGTGAATCGGTAGCCCGACCGCAGCCCGAACGCAGCGAAAGTTCCTCGTGCACTAAAAGTGCTACGGTGTGTCTGCGTGCTCCCAAATCCGTACGGAGGCGGTACTCACCACGTACGGATACCCAAAATTTGCCCACGTTTTTGCAAGTAGACAGCACGCACTTGCAAGTACGGCGGGTTGTGACCACCGCTTAAAGTAACATGCAGTTAGTTCCTATTAACATACATACTGTTTTCGTACAATTTATCTTTAATTTATTACGATCCATCCATACTTGTAAATTCTGTAATTCAACATTTAATACATTTTCAATAATTTGTGGGTTTTTATTTGAATAGTATAACACCGTATCATCTGCGTATAAATGAACAATTATTAAAGCAATTCGGCATGTCATTAATCAAAATGAGAAATAGAATTGGTCCCAGTATAGAACCTTGTGGTACGTCATGTGACACAGGTAGTTCGGTTGACATTGTATTATTAATTGACGTTGTTATACGCCTATCATTCAAATAGCTATAGAACCATTCATAAGATTTTCCTTTCAATCCAGTACAAGCAAAAAGCTTGGCTAAAAGAATATCATGATTGACCAAGTCAAAAGCCTTTTGTAGGTCAACCGCAACTACCCCTGTATACATACCATTGTCAAGAGACATAAGCCATTCATCCGTAACTTGTATTAAGGTTGTACTTGTTGAATGCTTCGATCTAAATCCAGATTGGTGTTTAGTCAAAGTATTATTGTCTGTTAAAAAGCGTACAAGTTGACGTTGAATGACCCTTTCTAATAATTTTGAAACCGCAGGTAATAATGATAATTGGTCTATAGTTATCTGGATTGGCTTTGTCGCCTTTTTTGAAAATCGGTATTATCTTCGCAATCTTCCACCTTTTTGGGACCACACCTTGACTAATTGATTTATTTATAATACATGTTATACTTTTAACAATATCAATTCCACATAATTTCAAAATAAATGAGCTTATACCATCAATACCAAAAGACTTTTTTACTTTTCAATGAAAATATTTCTTTTAAAACCTCAGCATGTGAAACACAAGACAACTCCAAAACATTTCCTTTGTTATTAACATCATAATTAACATTGCTAACAACAATGCTATTTGATGTCTGAGGTAGCAAGGACTTAAGAACTTCCCAAGATTTTAATCTAGCTTGATAATCGCGTATTTTTTCAGTATAATATTGCTTTTTTGTCTTTTTAATTGTGTACGTTACTTTATTACGCAACTTTTTATAATCTTTCCAATCGTCATCGCTGTTTGTATGTTTAGCTCTTTTTTTAGTTTTGTCGCGCTCTTTCATTAAATTAAATATAGACTCATTAATCCATGGAGAGTGCATTTTCCGTACCCTCTTAGTTCTTATTGGCATATATTTATTTACTACTTCTAGTACAAGCTGTTCCCATTTTGTGATCGCTTCATTTATATCACAACAATCTTCCACTTCTGAGACCTCATTGTCTGCCCTGAATGCATTTTCATCAATGCCCTTAGATTTTCTAAAAGAAATCAATTTAACGTGGTTCATTGTATCATTTACATGCCCTACTTTCAAGGATACAAAACTCAAAGAATGATCACTGAAGCCTTTATCCATTACATCCCAAGTGCGTATATTGTCCAAATCATTACATAATATGTGGTCAAGAAGAGAACGCGATCTTTGTGTTACACGGGTGCATTTAGTTGTATTAACATGATGCAAATCAAATATATCATTTAACTGACAATATAATTTACATTCAGCACTTAAAGGGCTTTGTAGAATATTAAAATTTACATCTCCCATCATTAAAACAGTTGTATCATTTAATTCAATTGAAGATAACATATTCTCATACATAGTCAAAACATCACGAGGTGAATTGGGAGGTCTATACAAAGTAATAAAAACTAGTGGTTTAGCCTTCTTCAATGTAACTTTCAAAATTACTGCTTCTAAATTTATGAAGGTTTCATTAATTATGTTCTCAAATTTCAAACTTTCATGAATATAGATGGCAACACCACCACCTTGTCTATTGCGATCTTTTCTAATTAAACAATAATGCTCAATATCAATTTCAGAATCAATAATATTATCATCAAGCCTAGTTTCATTAAGTGCACAAATATGAATATTATTATTACATAAAAGAGTCTTAATTTCATCAAAGTGTTTGAATAAACTAACTACATTCAAGTGAACGCAATTTAAACCATTTTTTACTAAACTGTGTACTTTCTCCTGATACTACATTTTGAATTCGTTTCTTAGATTTCGTATATAAAGTCTCACTTATAAATCTAGACCTTTCATCATAGAATGGCATGTGTTTCATACAACATTTTCGACATTCCCAATCTAAAAACTGTTCCCATTGATTATTATATTTTTCATCTGAAACGTCAGAGCAAGAAATGTGAACCCATTTTCTACACGTCGTGCATTTAAGACCCTTTTGATTGTCCTTAACTGATTTATTACATATTACACACGGGAAATTCTTCCCCATTTACCCAATAACATCAACAACAACTGCAAAAAAAAATATATTAATAGCATAACCACAAAATACAAAGTAAGTTAAAAACAACAAATGAAACTAAATTAGAAAAATAATAATGAGTTCATTCAAAGTAAAGTCAATTGAGAGGATCGGGAACCTCCCACGGAAAATATAAGTTCTTCCAGTTCTATCTCTTTCTCTCTATTAGTCTATTGATTGTTTTGTTTTGTCTTTCTGTTCCTTCTATATATTACATGTATTTACCTCAGTTTTCGTGCTTCTTCTATTGTTCCGATTACTTTTCTGATTGATTTGCCGTTCGTTGCAGGGAGAGCTACCAAGATGCGTCCATCTGACGACCAAGCCGCCGTCACCTTCGGCGATGATCTCGCCTCCTTGAGTATCTCGTAGTTGTGGGAGGTCAGGTCCTCCGCGATTGTTATCCCGGTATTTTTGAGCCGCCGTCTTACCGCCAACACAGTCTGCTTTGCTCTATATGTCGCAAACTTCACGATGATCGGACGGTGATGAAGCCGTTCCGTCCTCCGCGTCGCCTTCTCCGCTATAGCAGCCCACGATGTCGATGTCGACGCGGCCGTGTTCCCCGAACCACCCGGGGTCGATGTTGTCGGTGTAGCTGGTTGTCCTTGTTGGTTTGTAGCCCCTCTGCCCTGAATATCTGGTCTCCGGATCGCCCCGATCCGGTGGCTGCGGTCGATGTCCTTGAGTTGTAGATCAACTCCAAGCTTCTCCTTGGCGATGGCCATGATGCTGCTGTCGGGCTGATCTCCAGAGTTTTCCGGAACACCAAAAACTCGTATGCAGTTTCTCCTAGAATACTGCTCGGCGTCGTTGTGCTTGTTTTATAGTCTGTTTGTTGTGTCTTCCTGGGTCTCGAGTCGTTTTTCAAGATCAAGTATGTGTTTAGTTTTACTCTCTGTCTCAATTTGAAGTGAGACAATTTTTGCCTCGTTCAAGTCAACTTGATTCGAGAGTTTTGCGAATTCTTGTTTGAGTTCTTGTAGTTCCTCTCTTATTGTTTTCTTGATCGTTCTTTTGATAGTGTCTAGGAAGTCTTTGTTGTTGAGGAGTTCAGGAATTGGGATTTGCGTGTTTTCGCTCGATTGCGAATTTCGCGTCGTCCTCCCTGCCCCAACTCGGGCCGCTTTCTTGTCACTAGTTGCACTGTTCGGACCCTCCATTCAGTAGGGGGTACGGTGATGAAAGGAGGGGGTAGACCGTATTGTTTTCTAACAACGAGTTCGAAAGCTTTTATGGTATAGTGACCACGCGAGGGGTGGATACTATATAGTCACTGAGATAAATTTTTGGCCGACTCTGCCCTAGCCTTTAGTCAAGGCTCTATATGGCTTGGAGATTCTCTATGCGATCGCGAGCTAGCTAGCTGTGAGAGAGCTAAATACTAGTAAACTGGCTCCATATATAGCCTTTAAGCACTGGATTCGCAGTAATTTATTAATGAGCAAAGATAATAAGGCATTACTATTCATGAGAGAAATCAGCAACCAATCAGATCGCTAGATGTGGATACTGTATGCCTAATCGGTGGCGTGTTCCACCGTGTATTAAGGGTTTATTTAGTATCAGACATTAATATTATCATAACTATCATAATGATAAAATGTGAGATACATTACAATGAAAACTAAAGCATAGAATTACCTTTTTGCATCCATATCAAATCTCAACTCTTTATTTTAAAAGAAAACAACATATTTTGTAATGACGTACCCTATAAATAATGGACGCGTCCGCACCCGGTCCGGTGCACCGCGGTGGTATGTTCAGTGCAGCATACAGCATACGCTAGTCCGAAGCGGAGACCCTATAACAACCACTACTCTATGCCACTAACAGTGTATTGTGAAAGGTTGCGCGTTTGGTTTTACATTACAGCTTCCAAACGAAGACTAACACTCACAAACAGCTGATCAACCTGTGGCCATATTCATAAAACCCCGATAAGCTAGTTGGTTGATCAAATTACGATTTCGATGTCCGCTAGGCTTAACTGGTATTCACAAAAGGACGATAGGCTAAATTCGCTATCGTAGTCAAGGCCTGGCCTAGCATGACAACCCATCTGTCTAAATTCCACAAGCATTTGGTATTCCACGACATTGTTAGTCGAAATGCGAACAATTACAACAATAGATCTGCGGTGCCGACTAAATGCATTGAAATATATCTATGCGGGACGTTCTGAATAGAGCTTTGTTGGACTTACAACAAAGGCGTGAAGTTGAATGACGACCTAACACCCAGCTAATTTTTTCTTATTCACCAAAGCCAGATTGG
Source organism: Echinarachnius parma (assembly GCA_037951105.1). Lineage (NCBI taxonomy): Eukaryota > Metazoa > Echinodermata > Echinoidea > Clypeasteroida > Echinarachniidae > Echinarachnius > Echinarachnius parma. The sequence continues at coordinate 15,801 of JBAMJV010010547.1, read as the reverse complement.
ACAAATTTTAGCGACACTGGACCAAAAATTTAGAGGTACTCTGATGTACCTCTAAATTGCTAGCAAGTAACAACCTGCCCGGTTTTTGTGTGATATGCGTGTGGCGCGATCGTGAACATGGCAAGGAGAATATTCGAATAAGGGATATTAGAGATTTTTTTTATGATAGCGTGATGTTAGTTCAAAATAGTTCCCCAAGTAACATACTTTTCCGTGTTTGTCCTAGCATTATTGTACTTCAGCAATAACATATTTTATCAGTTTAAATTACATGTTTTTATCTGGAGAGTAATTTGCCTTTATTTGTCCTTTTTGTGACTAATTATTAGCTTACTTTTGCAGTTCGGATTGATTTTATGTGATTTCAATTCTGTTTTGATGAATCTATCTATATTATACTATTTAATGCAATTTCGTTTTATGTTTTCACTGCAATTGAATAGTTTCCCTTGTCATGCTATCATATTATAAGCGTGGCGGAGCTTGATCGTAATGAGGAGGGAGATGTATCATACGCTCATATCTACAGTAACACCCTTACATTTAGGAATTATAGCAAGCTTTTTGTTTTGACACAAGTTACCGCCCGCGACCCCCCCCCCCACCCCCGTTTACCCCAGATTATGACAATTATGTTCTACTACCCCCCCCCCCCCCCCCATCCCCCCTTACTGTATCACGTTGTAGAACACATAACAAACTCAATAAGCCGCTTTTATGATTGGAACAATAAGGAACAATGCGTTTTCATTCACACGTTCGAGTAAACTTCGCTTTTATGCGATGTCAAACAACTTGCAACAGATGGACTGTTACCATGGACAGCCACGATGAATAAATAGATCATCCGAGTTGTTAGCTTGTTAACGGTATGGTTAGCAGTGCTTCTTGAATTACGATTTAGCAACCCGCTACGAAGATTTTAAATGTCTATGTATTACAGGGCTTAGACGCTCGTTGATTGTTCGATATGTAAGGGCATAGACTGCGTGCAAAATCTACACACATTACTAAAGACATATCCATGCACGTGGTGTTGTGCACTGGTTTGTGAAAACAAGGTGATCACCCAAAGCGAGTTGTGTGAGTTCCCCGCTAGTATATCGTCCCAAACTGGCATTTTTGGCAAGGAGATAGGCCCTAGCTGACAGATAGGCTATCGGGCTTAAATGAATATGGCCACTGGTCTTGTGGCATATGAATATGGGGCTTCGTAGCATTTCTACGAAGATTTTCTGTGTAAATAAAAGAAAATATAACTTTTCACGTTCACGAGTGGCGATAGGCTTCGCGCTGCCCCGCTCAAACTCAGCCTTTCGCGGTTTAATACAGTATACCGGTTGTAGAACCTGCCAGACAGCACGATGCCTATTGGATAGGCTAACTCTGCCCCGGTGGTGTGTAGTACGATGCCGTATAATGTTTATATATTCATATATGTGTAGCGGAACGGGGCTAGTCGGTCAACAAGTGGCAACAGGGCTGCTGGGGTTAAGGATAGCAGCGATAGTCTGTCAACAAGTGACAGCTGTGGTCGTTGGATTGATAGTTTAAGAATAACTTGAATTCTTGAGATGTTCTTTCATTGTTTATAATTACCCTCCCCCCGCTTGGGCGACGTTGGAATGTTGTGGGCGGATACGTGTTGATGCGAGTATGTTTTGATTGGATGGATGATTGAATGAGAGTGTGTGGGCGCGTACGTGGTTATGGAGCAGTCAGACGGGACTTGCGACGACCTGCAACAAGACAATAGAACTTATGAAGGGCCGATCATGTTCGAAATAACTAGACGTTACATCAGAATGCAAATATCGCAATTAATTCGGTATTATTCCCAATTATAGCCATAAATAGGTTGTATGTATTACATTTAGGCTAAAGTAAACCTAACATGTTATTTACCGTGCTTCATAAGCATCATAAGCCTGCTTTTGGGTTGTCGATCGAACAATAGCACGACTGGTCACGAGGAACGCATGCGCCGTGTGTTCTCTTGCGACGGCAGGTTCCCCGTCGCAAGGTTTTTGAACATCAAAAAGTCGGTTCAAAATCCGTTGCGATCAAAACAATAGAAGAGAGAGAGAAAGAGCATACGGTTATTGCGGTGATTGCGGTTATTGTGGTGGCTTCATCTCCCCCTATTGACCTATTGAAATTGCATCCATGACAAATATTCATGGTTTGGTAGACAATACTTAATCCTGAATACTTCAGGCAAGTCTCGTCGCATGCGGTGATTGCGGTGACCTATTGAAATAGTATCCATGGCAACGATGCATGGTTTGGTAGACAATAATTTATCCTGAATACTCCAGGCAAGCCTCCAGATATTTCTGCTTTTCATCAAAAGTTATTTATTCTCATTACACACCCATTGAAAGGGAGGTATTCAACCGACAGGTTTGTATTGTCATGATTGGGATCGGCATCCACATGACAGCGAAGGGGGGGGGGGGGGGGGGGGGTCTCGGCTCTTGCGCTCTTGGGCCCAAATAACAGTTGTTATTTTTGTTGCTTTTCTAACTTGTTTACCGCGGTAATTTATATTTGGACCATTTTGGGTCTTTGTATGAGCTAAAAGCCAAAAGCTTGCACGCCGACCCCCGTCCTTTGTTTATATTTTGCAACATTTTTCTTTGTTATGGCTCCATACTAAGCATACTCAGGTTAATTTCATATAAGCTTGGTGCACCAATATGGTTGCCCACCGCTAGTATGCTCCCCGGGGAGTAGAGGATGTGTACAAGGTAATTGTTAAATGCGCGGGTCTGACGCTTAGAGGCTATTAGGCGCGATATAAATACGAACTACTAATATGATTAATTATTATTAAATATTATTGTTATTATTATCATTATTACTATTATAATTATTATTAGTAGTAGTAGTAGTAGTAATAGTAGTAGTATAATTATTCCATAATGTGTGCATCATATACACCATATCAATATAAGAGCAGAGAGGTATTAACGCTCATCCTTGAAATGCGAAACATTTCGTGAGTGTTTATATTGTATAGCTGCAGTGAGTTTGTACAACGCGGTAATTTATTACAGACTTTGACACTTTCCGCCTTTCATACGCCCACGTGACCAATCGCAAGCTGTTGCAGGTCGTCGCAAGTCCCGTCTGACTGCTCCATCAGATTGGGGCGTGGGAGTGTGTGTTGGGTGTGTGTGTGTGCTGACAGTGGCGTAGCGAGGGTCAACGGATTGGGGGGGCACAATTGCGAGGGAGCGGAGCGACCAAGCCCGAGGGCGCGTAGCGCCCGAGGGGGGGGGAGGGTGTGGGAGGGGGGTGTCCCCCCTCCCACGGTAGGGAGCTTTTGCAAGTTTTCACTTGAAATAATGCAATCTGGTGCATACCTTGGAAGGAAATTTGATAATTCTGAATTAAAGAAATCAGGACTTAAAGCATCTCCCTCATGATAAAGTATACAACACAATCGAACCTACGTGTACATGCACACACACCAGACTCAAATACGCTCACGTCGTTATATCCGTGCTTGTCTATACTTATTGGGGGGAGGGTGTGGGAGGGGGTTTACCCCCTCCCACGTGGAGAAATTTTTGAAATTGGTGTTTAAAATATCACTGTAGAAGTATGGTCATTATTGTCTTTTTATTTGTCATTGTATTATAATAGTGAACCTTCTCGTAGCGTATTTTAAAACGGGAATAGCGAGGAAAGATTGAGCCTTGCATGAGATGGATCCACGTGATCCTGTATACTGTATAGAGCCATCGATATAGTCTAGGGCATTGAGCTCCAATGAAACTAAGCAAGGGCGTCAACAACTTCTCAAAAGTGGAGGGGAGACATTGCGAGGAAGCGAAGCGACCGAGTGGGGGAGGGTGTGGGAGGGGGTGTCCCCCTCCCACAGTAGGGAGCTTTTGTATTTTGGGGCGTGAAATTGTGCGATTTGGTGCACACCTAGATCACGTAATATGAAGTATATAAAGTATGGAACCAAACATACATAATGACAAAGGGAGGGGGACAATCTCCTCCACTTTCAAATGTGGGGGGACATGATATTCCAATATGATTTGCGTTCAGTGCATATGGACCGAAGTTACTGAAAGATATAATTATTATTTCAGATTATTTTATTTTCTGTGACGGTGTGCTAATAGATGAGGGCTTAATAAACTTCGTTTGAGGTGTGCGTTTTGAGAAATTACATTGCCCAACACAGTTCGAAAGGTGAGTTCAAGCAAACCGAAATGAAACTTGCAATATGAGAAACAGTATGCGCGCGAAGCGCGCGGCAAAAAACGAGATTTACAGTCCTTTTCAAACTAAAAATTTGAATAAGGCGCTTTATTGGAAGGATTCTTCAAACTGATATAGGTGCGCTATTGCTAGTACTAGGGAACGACCGTTATGTTCTTCTTTATTATCGTAGATAACATCATTATCATCACACATTTAATAAAACATGATAATAATGAATGATATAGACACATTTGGCTAATGTCGGGTCGTCATTTTTTTTTTTTTTTTTTTGCCAAACGATTGGGGGGGGGGGGGGGGGGGCACGTGCCCCCCCCGTGCCCCCCCGTAGCTACGCCACTGTGTGTGCATGTTATACCGTGGGAGTGAATGCGGATTGCGCCGTTTCGCACCACAGCGGAGGAGGGTACTTTCACACAAGAAAGAACATAGTCCTTAAGAATTTTAGTGAGGTTTATTGTAATTCGGGGGCGTAGTAATACTCTGGTTGCTGGGGCAAGTGAGTGGGTTTTTGGCTTAAAAGGGCCGAGGGAATTGGAAGTTGTGAGTAGTTTTTCTTTCGATCCGTTCGGTACTGGTACCACGATGTCAACCGACTGATTTACAGTTTGAGAGGCTTTGCCCAGCCTATAGAAGAGCGAACTGATTAATATGTTTTTATATTATTCGCCTAATTCCCTGCCACTGTATGGCTAGGGCGAGTAATTCTTATTTCGTTAATAAAACAACATGAACCTTTAAATTTACGTCGTCCTCGTGTTACTCGTACTACTCATTTTTCGTTGGCGCGAGAGCGGGGGGTGAATTGAAGAACTGTGGCCCCCTGGGCCCCGGCGGCACGTCGACCGCTGCCCCCCCCCCCCCCCCCACCCTTTCCGCGTCATATGCAAACTGACTCAACACTTTAACTCATAGTTTGGTCTTCAAAATGTCATATATCTCACTTCAAGGTCCTGGGAGGTCCTCATGGCAGCTTGTTAATAATATGAAGAAATCACATATTTGCAGAAAGTCGAAATGTCCAAATATCCGTGATTTTGCTGCACAGGTTTACGCGTACGCGTACGTGTTGGTATCATTTATAAAACGGCTCTGGTAAATTCAGTAACGTGATTGGTTAAATCCAGTCACGTGACTATTCATTAAATTTCAACAAACAAACAAGAAAAAGCGTAACACACATGTGTTGTCACTTTTTGTTGCGCGATATTTGCACGGCTGTGACGTCACAATGCTTGTTGACATAGTTCTACGAAGTCAAACTTGCGAAAGTGATACAAAAAAGATGGAAAATGCTTCGTTCTGTAAATAATGTGTTCTGTAGTAAATAAATCTTAGCAGATTCGTAAATTATATGGTATGTGGTTTGATATTGGGAAGTTTTGGAATGGAAATGCATACAATTCTTTGATAATTCTCACTTTTAACGGGAACATTTTCGGATTTTCGGCGACTGCATTTGATCTGCTGAGCTGCAGAGTCAAATTCAGTGAAGCGAGTGCAATCTAGTGATGATAAATTTGGTAAATTCCTAATAAATTCACACTCTAGAGAGTAGATAGACTTTGGTTACTAATTGTGGAGAGTCTGTTTTCAATAATCTAGCAAAATAAATAAATCCATGATTGAGCCTGTTTTATAAAACAAATAATACACGGTCATTATCGTGCATCATGTAAATGCAGCGTACTCTCGGTTATGTTAGGTGTGCGCATGCGCACTCGGCTTGCGCCTCGTGCCCATCGCACACCTAACATAACCTCGATTGCGCTGCATTTACACAATGCACTCTAGACAGTGTATTATTTGTATAACATCGTCTTGGCCGACATTATCATTATCATTACATCACCTTTACTACGTATACTGACACGACTCATTTGAATCGCCATGCCTTCATAGATGTTAAATAGTATAACAAAATTTAAAACTATTCAAATAAAATATATTTTTTCTGTGCAAAAAACAACAACAGTCTAATCAACAATTATCATTGTGTAATTTTATTTTAAATTAATTATTTGACTGACTTATTTGAAATGTAGTTTAAATAGATATTTCTACTTCGTATACTATTCCACATGTCTATCACTTATACTGATCATATTTATGGTTATAATCTGAACTATTATAATAATTATCTGCATTTTATCAATTTCGCGAAAACGTTTATTGAAAAATAACTACTTTTACATGATATACCGTATATATACTTAATATTTGTATATACTATTTATATACTTTATTTGCAACATTTTACTTTGGAAATATATATACAGACAATATCCATTGTGTGAAGTTGCAGCTTTTGTGCATATTTATGTGAGTGTTACCTTATGTAATCATCGTATCTGTTTACAATTCAAAACACATTTTGTATATAAATTATGTTTTCAAACATATAAAGAAACTGACCAGAAATATATTGTGATTGTGGTTTCAGGGACGAGCACCGTCTAGGGTTTTATATAGCTCAGTCGGTAGAGTACCAGTCTAGCAATCTGGAGGTCTCGGGTTCGAATCCCGTTGGAATCCCATTTTCTTTGCCTTCTTTTAATCATAAATTATGTTTTCATTACATTTCCATTACATTCCTCAAAATCGAAATTAGACGAATAACTGCAACAACAATAACCAACCATCATTACGATCGTTCTATACCTAACACGTTTGATTATGAAATAAATTATGAAAGTGATCCAACAGATCAAAATATTTTCCAAAAGTGATATTTCAGACTTCAATCATATTACATTATCATCGTAATGTTATTCCATTTTAAGTGTAGCATGCAATTTCAAAGAAAAAAATGTTTTACCTGGTGAAAAAGTAAATTAATGTCTGATATTATATATCATTTAATACACACTGATTCTGACTACAATTGTAAAGCGTTCCAGAACGCTTTTCATTTCAAACATAAATATCTCCATAATTCGAGAGACATTTAGCCAAATGAAAACCCATGATAGCAGATCACACAAATACTCATTTCAATTTGCATTATGTCAACAACGTTACTACTGCAGATCCCTTTAATTACTCAAAATTGGTGTATGTGCATGACATTATATTAGGCGCAGGGCCATGATTCTAGTGTAGAAACACTATACATACAGTATATACTTTGGGTAAAACTAAACTAAACATGATGTCATTTGACAAATGCATTATGTAATACTAATAAAAGATAACATTATTAACGCTTATATACTTATGTTTTCAAAGCACTGTACTGTGCATCATTATATCCCTGGCTTTAGCTGAGTCTAGGAGGGGGGTGATGCACGAAGAGTTACAAATTTGCACATCTTAACCAATCAGATGTGCGCATTTAGTCACATGTTCTGACTTGCAAAAAATTGCAGCTTTTACAATCGATTGCAAATTACTCGTTGTACCTGACCTAATAAAGGCATGTGCGTCAAACATGACCAAAGACATACTCCGGTTTAGAACACATTATAAATGTGGTCCAGGAAGTCGGTGTTCTCTTGCGATCCGAATTTGTTAGAAGGCATGAAGTACTCAAGGTTATCCTGTACATTGTAGTAGGTCGTGTCCCGGTTCCCGGGTGGCTTGATTCTAGTGGTGTACGAAACCGGATCATACGTCGTGGAACCCTCCTCGTCGGTTACGGATGTCACGTCAGCATCCGGTTGTTGGATAAAGTGCATGTCGGGCATCCGTTTGAAGGATACCGCCGGATTCATCGCGCCTTTACCGCCACATGGGCCCTATATATGTGATGAAGATGTTGTTTTTCATCAAGAAAAGGTAATATAGGTAACGATTTTTGTGAAAAAGATATCTGAAATTCCGGCAGTCCGCCAAATAATTATAATGTATAGTAAATGAAATGATTTATTGGATGAGGCAACATGAAATCATCATGCTTATCATTTTGAATATAAATTACCGATATAAATAACAATACCAGAGTGGGTGGACCTTAAAATGCAGATTAAATGTTGAATCCCAGCTAGCCACCTGACGTCGTGCCGATGTCATAAGTTGTTGGCCGGATGTCGGCTTATCGCGGTTGGCTCGAGGTTAAAATGTCCGCCAGCCCAACATCTTCACCACGTCATTTTGTGATACGTCAATTTCTGACAATGGCCCAACATCAACTCATGACATTGGACCAACATAACATTATGATGTGGGCGCGAGGTTAAAATGTCCGCTAGCCTAACATTGTCCCAACATCATTTTGTGATGTCGGGCAAATGTCAATTTCCGACAATGGCCCAACACCAAATCCTGACATAGGACAGATATCAAATTCTGATGTGGGCTCGACGTTAAAATGTCCGCCAGCCCAACATCGTCACCACGTCATTTTGTGATACGTCAATTTCTGACAATGGCCCAACATCAACTCATGACATTGGACCAACATAACATTATGATGTGGGCGCGAGGTTAAAATGTCCGCTAGCCTAACATTGTCCCAACATCATTTTGTGATGTCGGGCAAATGTCAATTTCCGACAATGGCCCAACACCAAATCCTGACATAGGACAGTATCAAATTCTGATGTGGGCTCGACGTTAAAATGTCCGCCAGCCCAACATCGTCACCACGTCATTTTGTGATACGTCAATTTCTGACAATGGCCCAACATCAACTCATGACATTGGACCAACATAACATTATGATATGGGCGCGAGGTTAAAATGTCCACTAGCCCAACATTGTCACAACATCAATGTCAATTTCCGCCAATGGCCCAATATCAAATCCTGACGTTGGGCCAACATCAAATTCTGACGTTGGCCCGACATTACAATGTCCGCCAGCCCGACATTAGCCCAACGTTATTTTGTATTGTTGGCCCAACATCAAATCTTGACGTTCGCCCGACGTTTGATGCTGGACCAACATCAAAATTTGACAATGGCCCAATGTCATTAATATGACATCTCCAATAAGAGGTCGACCTAATATAGCGCCGATGTTGGGACTGGTATCAATTTAAGAGGTCGCTACCCAGCTAGCCACCTGACGTTGTGCCAACATTGGGCCAATGTAAAAAGTCGTTTTAAGACGACGTTGGGCCTACATTAAAAATCCGACGTCGCCGCGACGTAAAAATGTCCGCCAGCCCAACATCAGCGCGGCGTTTTTGTTTTTTTAATGCTGGCCAAACGTCATTTTGCGATTTCGACCCAACATCAATTATTCAGTCAGTGGTCAGTCATGGTTGTGAAATTGATGTCGGGACAATGTTAGTAATGAGACAAGAATAGGACATCTCAATTTTTACGTCAAACCGAAATCCTACGACGTCAGAATGGGCAGCAGTGAATCAAGTCGGCTAATAGTCATTAAGTTGATGTTGAGCCGATGTCAATGATCCGACATGCATATGACATCTCAATGATGACGTCAATGCGATATCGTGCCGATGTCAGAACTGACAGCAATGAAACAAGTCGGCAAATGATCATAAAAGTGATGTTGCGCCGATGTCAATAGTCGGACATGAATATGCCATCTCCAATATGACGTCGGGCTAATATCGCGCCGATGTCGGCAAAGATAGCAATTAAGGAGGTCGGTAAATGGTAGTAAAATTGATATCGGTCCGATGTTATTAATTAGACATGAATGTGATAAATATGTCAGGCTGATGTAAGAACTTGCAGCAATGAAACAACTCGGCAAATGGTCATTTAATTGATGTTGTGCCGAAGTCAATGATTAGACATGAATATGACATCTCAATGATGACGCCATAGCGATATCCTGCCGATGTCAGAACTGGCAGCAATGAAACAAGCCGGCAAATGGTCGCCAGTTCCGACATCGGTACAACATTGACCCAACGTCATATTTGAGCTGTCATATTTATGTATATTTAATAACATAAGCCCAACATCAATTTTGCAATCTTTGACTGACCTCTTAATTTGCTACCAGTTCCAACATCTGCGCGATATTAGCCCGACGTCATATTTGAGATCTCTTATTCATGTCGGATTAATGACATCGGCACAACATCAGTTTAATGACCATTTGCCGACTTGTTTAATTGCTGTCAGTTCTGACATCGGCAGGATATCGCTTTGGCGTCATCATATAGAGATGTCATATTGAGGTCCAATTAATAACATTGGCCAGACATCAATTTCACAACCATGTACCGACCTCTTAAATTGCTACCAGATACAACATCATCACAATATCGGACTGACGTCATAGTAGAGATGTCATATTTATGTAGGAGTAATGACATCCGCCCGACATCTATTTCAAAACATTTTACCCACCTTTAACATTTCGTAAAGTTCCGACATCTGTGCGGTATAGGCCCAAAGTCATATTTTGGATGTCATATTTAGGTCTAATTAATAACGGTGACCCGACATCAATTTCACAGCATTTTACCGACCTCTTAAATTACTACCAGTTCCAACATCGGGGCGATAGAAGGCCGATTTTATATTTGAGATGTCATATTCATGTCGAATTATTGACATCGGCACAACATCCATTTAATGACTATTTAATGATTAGTTTCATTGGTGCCATTTATGACATCGGCAGGATATCGCTTTGGCGTCATAATTGAGATGTCATATGGATGTCCAATAAAACTCATTGGTCCGACATCAATGTTACAACCATTTACCGACCTCTTTAATTGCTACCAGTTCCAACATCGGCGCGAAATTATCCCGACGTCATATTGGAGATGACATATTCATGTCAGAATATTGACATCGGCTGAACATCGATTTCATTACTATTTGCCGACTCGTGTCATTGCTGCCAATTCTGACATCGGCGCGATATCGGCTTGACGTCATATTTGTGATGTCATATTGATGTCCAATTAATAACATCCGTCCGACATCAATTCCACATTCAACCATTTACCGACCTCTTAAAATGATATATTCCGACATCGGTACAACATTGGCCCAACGTCATATTTGAGATGTCATATTCATGTTGGTTTATTGACATCGGCCCAACATTAATATTACAACCCTCTATCAAGCTCTTAAATTGGTACCAGTTTCGGCATTGGTGCGATTTTAGCGCGACGTTTTATTTGAGACGTATTTTTTTCGCCAACTTAATGACATCGGCACGACATTAAACTACAACCATTTTCCGACTTATTTCATAAACAAAACCTCCAACTTAAATTCGACGTTGGCGTAATGTTGGCGCGACGTCTGTTTGCCGACCGCGATCTTGCCGACGACCTGCCGACACCGGTCCGACATCAGTTAGCTAGCTGGGTACTTATATTTTTGTTAACTTGCTTTGAGAATCTATACTGAATTGAATTTCGTTTAATCGATTACAAACATTAGTAATTCAAAAGTAAAAAAAAAAGAAGTATTGCTATCGGGAAATTCATGATCGATTATAAGCGATCGTAAGTGAAATGAAAATTTTCGATTTTTGGAATTATTTATATAAAAAAATATACTTTTGTCATGTCCTTGCTGCTGTATATAATTTAGAAGGATATATAAGAATATAAATAACACCTTAAATAGTGTTATGAATATGATTTGAAGGTGGATTATTTCAAATTCAACGCTCTACAAATACTAACTATTACAAAACATACATGCTAAGAAGAGGTGTATATATAGTATACCGATTGCGACCTATGTTTGTAGGACGATAGGATGATAGGTTTAGGAGTAGGCAATAGGTATAGGAATAGGATATTTATAGAATATAATTATGATTTATTTATGATTTATGATTTATGATTTATGAATGAATGTGTGTAAAGGTTAAACAAAATGCATGGATCGGACGTGGAATCTATGCATGTTTCCAATTTCTTTTTACGTTTTTGATGTTGGTCCTACGTTGGCCATTTGACATTGGGCCATTGTCAAATTTTGATGTTGGTCCAGCATCAGAAAATGACGTTGGGCCAATGTTGGGTTAGCGGACATTCAAACGTCGGGCGAACGTCAAGATTTGATGTTGGGCCAACGTCAAGATTTGATGTTGGGCCAACAATAAAAAATTACGTTGGGCTAATGTCGGGCTGGCGGACATTTTGATGTCGGGCCAACGTCAGAATTTGATGTTGGCCCAACGTCAGGATTTGATATTGGGCCATTGGCGGAAATTGACGTTGGACCAACATCACAGAATGATGTCGTGACAATGTTGGGCTAGCGGACATTTTAACCTCGAGCCGACATCATAATGTTATGTTGGTCCAATGTCATGAGTTGATGTTGGGCCATTGTCGGAAATTGACGTTATGCCAATATCACACAATGACGTAGTGACGATGTTGGGCTGGCGGACATTTTAACGTCGAGCCCACATCAGAATTTGATATCTGTCCTATGTCAGGATTCGGTGTTGGGCCATTGTCGGAAATTGACATTTGCCCGACATCACAAAATGATGTTGGGACAATGTTAGGCTGGCGGACATTTTAACGTCGGGCCGACGTCAAAACTTGATGTTCTCTCAACGTCAGGAATCGATGTTGGGCCTACGTTAGAACTGACATTGGGCCATTGTCAATAATTGATGTTGGGCCGAAATCGCTAAATGACGTTGGGCCAGCATTAAAAAAAGACGCCGAGCTGATGTTGGGCTGGCGGACATTTTAACGTCTCGGTGACGTCGCATGTCGCATGTTGGCCCAACGTCCCCTTACAACGAAAATGACATCGGCCCAACGATGGCACGACGTCAGGTGGCCAGCTGGGTTATGTTGAATTATAAATAGAATACTGTTAAAATCGATTGCAAGTGGTACCAAACACTTTCATGTAATGTGTTAATATGTGTATGCTTTTTTTTTGCTTTTCCCCCTTTACATTTGATTGTATTTTCATTTGTTTCCTTTGTATGTTTTTTGATGAAAGTGTTGAATAAACGAAATTGAAATTGAAAATTGAGAATGATTTATAGTAGAATTTACACAACAAGCCTGTGATTATGCTTTTGAATCGAAAATACCGGTAGCTAAAAGAAAATAACAGGTCCCTAAAATACATATTAGATGGTAGATCTAACAAAGGAATTTGTAATTATAAATTATAATGTAATCATAAATGGGATTAATTTATTGGACAATAAACGCAACGAGCATGTTAAATGCTGTTGATAAGTATCGGTTTCCATGGTAATGACGATACACAGTAGGCTTGCGGAAGCACCATGTAAGAAAAGTACAAACTTTTGTTCGCTCATGAATGTGATGTAGAATGCAGTCTACCAATCTTGCCAATATAAGCATCAACATGATTAGCGGCACCATCACAGAGTTACGAATAAAAAAATGAATTCCAAGAGGGGAATCTACCACTGATTGATAATGTTTATTGTTTATGTGAATAAATTAACATGATTTGTTTGGACACCAAAATGGGCCTAAATCGTAATTTCCAACCGTTTTTTCTGTTTGTTTTAACATAAACGCTTATTTTCTTTTCATCTGACATGTGCTATTGGTTTTAATTTGTATGTCTGTTAAAGAGATTTCGATAATGAATTGAAATAACGAATTTACCTTAGCAGGGGTGACCCTGATCTGAATCTTCCGGTGTTGGAAGAAACACAGAATAGCGACTGCGATCAAGACTAGACTCAGAAGGCCCACTGTTCCGAAGAGCGAAAACTTCCAAACCAAGACATGGCCATCGAATTCTGTTTGAAATTATACATGATTTGATTTTTTTTAAACAAATGTCCGTACGGGGTTCCATTAAAATGCATCGTTAAGATTATCTGGAGGACGGGTAGATGTATATTTTTCAAACAGAATTATGTTAAAGGACCCTAAAGAATACAACGTACTTTGGCGACTTATTCCATAGTTGATGACTTGTTAAATAGGTCTGCCGAAAGAAAAATCCATGAAAATAAACACAGTAGTGATTAAGACTAATTTTCTGATGCCAAATCTCATTAAGCATCCAAATTTACGCCCCCACACCACATTTAGGGTCCAGACATCGCAGCGTGAATTGACATGTGATTGACAATTCATTTGGCTTACGTTATGGCGCGTCATCTACAGAATTTAGTTCATTAGTCCGTTCTTTAGGATGACAGTCACATTTTTGCAATTAAAAGGGGCGTTCCCAGAACAATTAAATTATTTAACTAATTACCCCCAAACTGATTGATTTAATGAGAAATGACTGCCAATTTCTTTTTCTTCAGGAAAAAATTACGTATAGAGAGCCGAATTGAGACAAAATAGGCCATCAGAAGACTTCAACTAACTCAATCATTTGTAGTTTTTCTCAGTAATAGAACTCAGTGTACTAAAATTGGTCAGCAACAACTCGCCCTTGTTGCAAACAAAACATGTGGAGTGCCGCAAGGCACTAAACTAGGCCCAATTTTATTGTTGGTACTTGTTAATGACTGCAGCGGATGATACTGAACCATAGATGGAAATATGTTGACGATTTGACGCTTGGAGAAGTGATTAAACGAAACCAGCCTACTACTCTTCAAAATAGTCTGGATAATATTTCATATTGGTGCCAACAAAATGATGTATTGCCCAAACTTCCAATGTAACGTACTCTGTATAAATTTCTCCGACAGATGAACCACGCACTGATATAACATTGAATGAAATTCCATTGAATGTTGTTTCTCACTTTAAGTTGTTAGCAGTCACAATTCAAAATGATTTGAAGTGGAACTTGCATGTTCAAGAAATAGTTTCTAAAGCACCCCGAAGATTATATACTCTCTGTATTCGTAGGAGGTCAAAACACCTATTACGGATATACACATAGACCATTTTAGAGTATGCTGTCCAGTTTGGCATACCTCAATTACTGATGCTCAAACCAACGCAATTGAGTTTGTACAAAAACGAGCACTCAGAATTATATTGGGTAGAGACTACACATCATACAGTGTAGTGTTGTCTATCTGTAAGCTACCATCACTCTCTTTACGTAGAAACAAATTGTTGATTAATTTTGGCACAAAAATGTTGCAATCTCCAAAACATAGGCACTTACTCCCTCCAACCAAAGCTAGTACATGTACAAGACAATTACGAAACATGTCGGGATTGTGTACAATTAAATGTAACACAGAAAGATATCGTAACTCAACTATCCCCTTATTTGGCACGAACATTAAAACCATGAATTTGGTTGGATTGTGTTTTGTTAGTAATGATTTGCATTGCTTGGATAGTTGGCAGCCAAGGCTGAATTGTACATGTGTTACATTTGTAAAGTGCATGCTACATGTTAAAAGTTGTAAAGTTAAAAAGTAATGATTATTATGCAAACAGCAACATACACAATTGTACATAAGAAAAGAAAATGATTATTCAAAATTGAATTGTATATTGTCTAAAATATGAACAAGGTAATGAAGAGCACTATTTTCTTTTTAATTGGTAACCAATCATTAAACAGGGTGTTTTCTAAAGATATTATATAAACTGTTCACAAGTTGTTTTTTCTTGCTTCCAATGTAGTTAAATTGCACAATGAAAGAGCAAAAGTGGCAGTATGTTATATAGTTCACCTCCCAATATTATTCTGAGGACTCTCTTTAGAATTCGATTCTAG
>JBAMJV010010546.1:0-15478 GCA_037951105.1 Echinarachnius parma | reverse complement strand
CAGAGACGGATGTGTTAACATCATGCAAATTGAGGAACAACGCAGCTATTGTCGTAAAATGAAAACGGATATGTTTGTGTCGGGAATCGGAATTTCCGTTTTGCTAGTTTCGGAATCTCCGTGTCATTGTATTATTGGAATTCCGTCATTGTATCATGGCAGGTGTCCGGTCCCCGTGAAAGTGGCAGGTCACAGTCGGGTCATAGGATATTGGTTCATGAGAAAACGTAGTTCATTCGTTGCTAGGCGATTAAGTATATGCGCATCGTCAGTAGATGCACGTTTTTGTGTGTTGTACTGAAATAACAATGAATTTGCATAGGCGTACTGATTCTAACTGAGATTGGGGTGTGCTACGGCCTTGAATGTAACCGTGTAATGTAGGGGTACTATATCTGCAATGTAATTGGGTGTGTCCAGTTAGTTGGAGGATTTGATGGAATATGCGATGATGTATGCATATTAAGTATTTTAAACTTGTCAGCAATTCTAACAGATGTTTGAAATTATACTGAATGAATTTACCTTTTATTAATCATTTCTCTGATAGTTAACATTGTACTGTACGTTAGATGCAAATGTCTTCCGCAGATATTGTATAATGTATACATGTGATGTATACATGTAATGTACTATTGAAACATGTATTTATTGATGTTTTATTCTTCTGCTTTTGCAGGGTTTTCCTTATGTTGATTTTGTGAATAAACTGCACTACACCGCACCAGACTCCTTGTATGATTCCTTTATTGGGGTATTTCTATCTGTGACCTACGACATTTGTTTATCTTATTACCGATATTGTAAACACAGGGTCATACAGCGCTATTAAAAGTCAGTAAGTAAATGCAATTAGATTCAAGGATAACGTGCTTCTTTGTATTATTCACCATCGTATAATGCAAAAATGTTCATCAAACAAATACTACTACATATACTTATTACGCATAATACGGGTGTTTTGGTCTGTATCACTGTGTTTGAAATGCCGATACATGAATACGTGGTGAAAGGATTTAGATCGTACAACCACGTTTTGCTTTTATTGACTAGTGTCATTGAGTAAACATGCCTTTCAGAGACGTATGTGTTAAATCATTGAAATTGATGAACAACGCATGTATCACTTCGTAAAAGATAAATTATGTGTGTTTTTGCGTAATGTATACATATTACCAATACTGTAAATACTGGGTCATAAAGTGTTGAAGTTAATAAATAAATACAAGTAGTTTCAAGGATAACTTGTTTGTTTGTATTATTCTTCACCGTGGAATAAACACAAATGTTTTCTATAATAATAATAATTATTATTATATATAGCATTTATAGAGCGCCATGTATCTATAGGTGCCCTATTCAGAGGCGCATTATAACCCTGGGTCATCAGGTACAGTTCAAACCCAGTTAGTACGTAATAGGCTGTTTTGTATCATGAACAGTCGATTTAGCTCAATATGAATGGGGGATCATGGGACGTTGTTCTATCCAATACTCACTCTCTTATAGGGTTATGCAATATACCGCTTCTGTAATGTATGCAAATAATATGCGTATGACGTAAGACTCCCTGTTGGCAAGTTTAACAATAGTAACTAGGTCCGGCAAGCTAAGTTTGCCGGAGCTTGCCGGACCTAGTTACTATTGATAAGCTTACCAACGGGGAGTCTGACGTCAATGCATAATATTTGCATACATTACAGAAGCGGTCTATTAGTCATTACGTACAATACTTTAGTCGCAAAAATAGTTGAGGAAAAGCTCGTGTATGCCCTGCTCTTATTTTAATGCGCACCAAAGGGAAAGCCTGTATATGCCACGGTTCGCTTGGCATGCGTGGGATAAAAATAACAAGTTGCAATGAATAGGAAATAAAAGACTGAATTGCCGAGATAATAAAGCGCTCCATTCAATCAAGAGCGAACAGGGTTGTAAATAAAGTTGATGAAAATATGCAATGTTTGTTTTTCTTCGCCATTCATTGTGAAAAGGTGTGAGTAGTTTGTCATGTTTGGTTAATCAAACACCAATGGCCCCAAGCATCAACTAGACAATATCATCCAAATAAGCTGAAGCAAATACCAAAACTCTTACTTCCCACGGACTGTCACAGCATGGAATGAGCTCCCCAATATCATCTTGGCTTCTACACTGTTAAAACGCTGTGTAAACAAATTCAACAACTTGTTGAAATTTGTCAACAACCGCTGTTTAACATGAACCATCAAACTGTTGTTGAAAACATTCAACAACCCCAGTTGTTTAAAGTTTACACAACAGTTGTTTTATGTTTTTCAACAACAGTCTGTTGTTGAAATAACACATACGCGATATCTCGGTTCGCTTGGTTTGCGATGGACAAAAGGGGTTTTGATCACGTGATTTAACACGTTTCATCAACGCCTGAACAATGGCCGCTTCACGCAACCCTTCTTTGTACAACTTATCATGCGACACCTAAAGTTGTATTAAAAAGATTTAAAGGGGTAGTTTAGTTTTGGTAGGGAGGGCGCTGCACATCACAATTTGTTGATGAGGTAATGAAAAACTGAGTGTCGAATTTGGGGGAACATGCAATTTTAATGGCAGAATAAACTTTATTTAGTCAAAATCGAACCAGAAACGGCTGAAATATCAATAAATAAATCTGATCTTATAATTGTTTGGGGCCCAAATAATTAGACGATTATTCAAAAAAAGACAAAAATGCTTGCACTTTTTCAAAAAATGTCAAAAGTGTTTTTAAATAGTTGTTGATGATCTCTCTATCTAATCATTATTTCAATAAAACATCACATGCATAATTTTGTATGAAAAATGGTTGAAACCAATACCTTTTTAGAAAGCGCCCTCTTGTGTTTTAATGGGTCTTTTGAATGATAATGGGCTTTTACTTAGTCGTTTGTAATTTTGTATACCTTTCGAGCATGGAGCATAACTATTAGTTTATAATGTTACTGTTCAGGTTTGGTTACTAAAGTTCAGCCTTACCAAAACTGTACTACCCCTTTAACAACCATTTTACACAGCGTTTTTTTTTACACAGCGTTTTAATAGTGTACTTCATTAGGAATCTTTGCGGGAGCAATTGCCTCACTCGGCCATTAATGGCTGTGACATGATTTTTTACTTGCACTCTGTATGATATGCACGAACAATTAGTCTTACTTTGTTTTACTATGTATTTATTTGCTATTTCAATTCATGTATGTGTGTGTTTCTGTTGTTTTACTGTGTTTCTAAACTTTTTGGAGTCCTAAAACAAACACCTAACATTAATACAAAATTTAATAATCAATGTGTTATCTCTTTTGAGGATAAATATATTCCATTATGTTTTGTACATAATTTACTGGGTGACGTATTGCTTTGCAATATCACGTAAAGGTTAATCACAGCAGATTTTGGTTTATTCTGTTGTGTGTTGAGTCTTTACATGTTTTTAACTGCAGCCAGTGAACCACTTGCCTGGCCTTCCGGAGCTTTTCCAGGGTTCTGGTGGGCAATTGTTTACGATTGCATTCTGTATAATACAAATAATAGTAAAACCAAAATGAAATGTACTGACAAAAATCAGTTTCCGCACAATTTAGACAAGTCAATAAGTGTGCATGTGAGTTAGCGTGGAAGCTGCTTATCACACAATTAACATAGTTCGCACTAGCATGGTTGCACTTGACATTTTAAAATCTAGTCTGTATCATAAATATTAATGCGCTTAGCAAACAAAGCTTAGTTCTGAATAGGCTATTTGGCTTAGAGGCAAGTTTCTGTAAATGTGGGTGAGATGATATTGTTGCTATCATTACAAAAGTCGATTTTGTTATGTTTGGATAAGTGCCAAGTTACTGTATATATATAATATTCTGACTATACGTGTAGTGAAAAGAGTTTCATAAAATGCTCCCATCAAACTGTCTTTGTCATGTATTTGCCTCGATGGTTGAGCCACTGGCGTAAATCTGTTCGGAAAGCACAATGCATTGGGGGGGGGGGGGGGGGGGGGGGGGGGGTCGAGCAATTGTTCACAAACCGTTTGTGAACAATTGCTCGACCCCCCAGTGCATTGTGTGTTCCGGACAGATTTACGCCAGTGGTTCACCGTTGAGCACCGGTCTAGCATTCGATAACTTTCGGGTTCGATTCGCGGCGAAAACTATCTTTCTTTGCTCATTTTCATTCATGACATATAATTCTGGTCAGTTTCCTTTATGTTTGCATACCTCATTACTATTGTGTGAAACACACCCACTGGTAAAGTCATCGGGTCTTGTACATCTACTCCATTTTTTGCACCAACATGATTGTTTTCCCACATTGTTCAACCTGCTAAAAGAAATACCTTTGCTCATTTGTAATCACAAAAGAAAATTGATTACATTATGCGAAATGAGTGTAAATTAGAATATCAAAGCAACAGCACCACATTTCCATATTATACAGATCAACTGCTTAATAGGAATGCAATCCATGCGATATCCTATGACCTATTTGCAATCAAAATTGACGAGAGTTTTATTTAATCCGACCCATGTTGCATCCCATGTCTTCATCCCCATTGAGTTGAAATCATAGCCCACCGCTTTCCCGAAGACGATGGGTAATAGATATTACCTGTTATACTTCGCGCACACGTGTTGTGTCGCTCGATCCGCTCCCTCGCATCATCGCCCACTCCTCGAACATTCGAAGCAGCTGTACGTCACAGTTTCTATAATATGTAATGTGTTTTAATTGTGATTTCGCAAAGAGATAAATTAATACAAACATAATTTAATGAACCACATAAAAAAAAGACTTACAAATGCTCAATATGATACCGGAAGTTAGAGTATATCATTACACATACATCGATGTGGGGTATCGATTTTAGTGATACATGAGTGATACATTCGAAGCAGCTGTACGTCACAGTTTCTATAATATGTAATGTTTTTAATTGTGATTTCGCAAATAGATAAATTAATACAAACATAATTTAATGAACCACATAAAAAAAAGACTTACAAATGCTCAATATGATACCGGAAGTTAGAGTATATCATTACACATACATCGATGTGGGTATCGATTTTAGTGATACATGAGTCGTTGAATCGATTGTAATGTTTAGTACGTTACTGAGTAGACCGAACTATAAGGATATTGGTTGTTGCTATTGTTAAACATGTTAAAGGGACTTAGTAATATTGTCCAAATCCTCAAAATCCATTTGGAATTCTAGCGGTTCCTTCATACCTTGTTGTATTCTTATTAACAGAAAAGGCATGTTTCGGTTTTCAAATTTCCCTTTCGTTAAAAAGATATTTACGATTTAAGTGGTCAGATATCAAATTATCAAAATGGATCATCAGAACCGTGTACAAAGTGAGTGATATGAGTTAGTCAATGTCACTTTGCATTAATGAGTGCAATGAGTGCAATGAGTTATTGACTAACTCATCATCATCATCAATGAGTTAGTGAATGTCACTTTGCATTTTTGCTCATTACTCGGCAATATAAAGTCCATTTCACACAACACCCAGTGAACATATCAGATATCAACAACATACATTGTATCTACCACTCATCGCCTTTTGCACATGTCAACAATGTTACTAGATCCCTTTAATAGACCACATAAAACAGGGCTTTCAAAATATTTGTACACAACACTTATGGAGGGTTAGGACTGGTGTTTAGTCCATGAACTTATGTGAGTGCGTTGCCAATTTCAGTTCATGCTTTAACTTTCAGAGATATTCCTCCTAATCTCTTCAAGTATATGAAAGCAACAGTTTGATTGGGTTTCCTATAATGAATCTCGATCAATTGTAAATTTCCCATGAAATGTATATCAGATCATGTGACTAAAATAATGCGCAAATATGATCGGTTGCAAAGCGCAAATTGTCTGACTATCGATCAATTATAAGTTGCAATCGATTGCGTCGCTTTCTGGAACGGCGCCCTATACGAGTTAACATTCGAGATTCGATGCCGCAACGTAGCTAATTATTTGATGCAGATTATCACATTTCACAATTTTAAAACAATTAGATGAATTTTCCTTTATTTGGAAATATGTTATACTTGGCGCGTTGACGATTTATATCACTACCTGCATGAATCGGAACAATTGCTTAATGCATATCAATCTTTGTTCAAAATATCTCCATGTAACATTCATTTGCGACATGATCTTGACATGTAACGCTGGTTGATATTTTGTATCAATGTTACGATTTCTTAACATTTTATTTTCCATACTTTTCACTCAAGAACTTTGCTCGAGTCGGAAAAATTACAAGTGCCTTTTCATGATCGTACCCGATTCGTGATCGATCAACTAAATGTATAGATTGTTATAAATTACATTTTCATCGGTATCTCGGATAATAATCAACAGTTGTGAACAAATAGAAATAAAAACAAAAGATGACTTATATTTCGTTAAAGTTATATTTTGTATTGTTAGGCTAGATACGAATATATGATTCTTATTAACACTAGTACAATCTAACGTAGGAAGGTGTCAAATAAATATAACCATCTTCTATATTTTGTAAATTTTATATGGTCAGCTGCGGTTTACACAATGCTCCAATCAAATAAGTCTTTTTACAGAGACAAAGTTTTTGGACAGGCCAGCTCAGCATCGTGAGTGAAACCAAAGACACTACAAGGGGAAGACTGGACACTGCGCCGGTTTTGTACAGCGATCGATGAAACGCTGAATTTCGTACATGGGGAAGGGCGCCCCTAGCGTTGGGTAGGTAAACTTCTTGTTGTTTTCGCGCGTAGCCATTGAAAACACAATAGGGAACTGGTAGTGAAGTATCAAATTCCTTCTTATTTTTGCTTTTTTATCTCAAAATGTACACCAAATATTAAAAGGAGTTTGTTTCTAAGTTTGTCTTAATAGTAGACATGCAGAATCAAGTCAACATTCACGTACAAGTTTCTTTGCTTGCTGTTAACAACTAACTCGTCATCAAGATTGTTGCAGTTACCTGTGTCATGGTTTGAAATCAAAATAGTAACATTTATTTAAATACCTATTTTCTCTTTATATGAAGAATTGTTGTTAACAAGAGTGTCACATCTGAAACACAAGCATTTTGTAAACTGTCACATCGGAAATGCGATGCCTCCAAAAATAGGGTAGACCTACACTCTTACAGCTAGAATTTGGGTGGAAGCAAGGGTATGGCCGCACGGCACCTGGAGGGGGGGGGGGGGGGGTCCCTAGAAATCTTTTTTTTTTTTTTTTTTTTTTTTTTTTTGTAATAGTTAGTGTGCCACAGCATTTCTAGTTCTGAATTTAAAATCTCCATGTGGGAAAGCTGCCAGAAAGCTGGTCATGTTATTGTAGACACATACACACACAAACACATGACACATCAACATACATACATGTAGGCCTACAAACACATGACACATCAACATACATACATGTAGGCCTACAAACATACAAACACATACACATACTATCACACATACATACACACATGTATACAAACACACACACAAATGCACAGACATACAAACACGCATACATATACACACACACACACACCAACAAAATAAACGATGCAATGAGATCTCAGTTTGATCTAAATTGTAATTACACCTTAAATTAAATAACTGCCTTTGTTACCTACAATTTTTTAAAATATCAAAGCTAATTTATATTATATAATGGCAAGGATTCATAAAACGTTCTGTTGATTAACTATATATATGGTCATTTTCACAATCAATAGTATAACAAGTGGTACAAAGGGTTACATTTTAGAATTGATAATTTGAAAATTCTTCAAAAAAGTTTCTTGGTATTGAAATTGTATGGAACAATACGTTTTGGAGCTTAATCTTATTCTGTTTTCATTCACCATGGATACATAATTGTTCGAAATAGCCCATTATATGATGCATCAAAACTGTTCAACATTTTACCTATTCATTTACGAATTATACACGACGTTAAGATATTTAAAAAGGAAATAATGAAGCTAACCATACTAGATTTATAATTCATGTGCATATTAGCTGTTCAATGATTGTTATACTCATGTACTTATGCCTTTTGGTTTCCTCGTTCATTCTGATTAATATTTGTAAATTATTATTACCCCTATCTTTGTAAATATGTTTTTTCTGTTTTTTTTCCTCTTAAATAACCTGTTTGTAATGTATATATTTTGTATTATTTTATGTATCTTATGTATTTCTGTATTCTTATGTTTCACGGCCCTGCTGAAAAACAGCTTTTAGCTGAAAGCGGGCATTTTATTATTGTATCTACCGTGATTAAATAAAATAAACAAACAAACAAACAATAAATGGTCATGTGTCATGAACTCGCCTCCCAAATAGGGTGGCACCGTTACATTTTGGGATTTGTTGCAAACATTTTCTTAATTTGTTTCAAAACTACAAAACCTTTCCTAACAAATTTGGTATCATTTTAAAGAACTACCAGAATGCTATCTGTATGCAAAGTTTCAAAGGTACACCTCTTTCCAAAATGGAGATACAGCTATTTTCGACCTGCTCGCCATTGTTCCCTATTGTGTTTTCAATGGCTACGCGCGAAAACGACAAGAAGTTTACCTACTCAACGCTAGGGGCGCCCTTCCCCATGTACGAAATTCAGCGTTACACAAAATCCCCGAAGTGTCCAGTCTTCCCCTTGTAGTGTCTTTGGTGAAACCTGATAATTATTTAACCGATTGGAAAAACGTGTACGTACAATACCCTGCGGCAGTCCTTTGACCAATGCCAATCGTACGGTTTCTTCCCAAGCTACGTCACGTCGTCATTGTGGACAACGGAATAAATTACGTCATTTAGGTTCTCTCACGTCGTCTGGCTAATATGAGGACTCGTTCATCCCCGATTTCAGGTTCGTCAGAAAATCCGTACGCCGTCTTCAAAGTGACGTAATCAGAAAATTATCACGATCCGCGACGTCTGCGTGCGTGTGCGCATTGAGCTCAAAGGATCCTGTATACAAACGAGTGGTTGGTCAGTTTATCTACAATTCCGTGCTGTATGTAATACAGTAGTAGTGGCTTGTGTTATGAGCCCGTTATGAGTCTTTGTGATGATCGAATTATCGCATAATTGAACATTGCTCACATTGCGTACAAACACACTCATGCGTGAGTGAATCATCGAACATTTTTCTCGTAATCGGGATCTTAGACAACACAACGATTGGTAAAAGATCCGTGTCTCAGTGTGTGAGTATTATAGTGACCAATGCATTTTTGTAATGGATTTCGTAATTAACGTGCCTTGCTTGGGATGTGCGTATGGTACTGCTTATAAATGAAAGGTAACATATTTAGTAGTCCTTTCCATCAATAAGTTCTCAAAAATATGTTTCCAGGAAGAAAAAAAAATATATATAATTGGAAAACGGATCATTCTAAAGTACGCGTTCACGGGTCTGCGGTCTGCATGTAGACTACTTTGTCCAGAGCGAACGAATCATCCGGGATTCTATTGTCTCCAAACGTACGCGTGAATAGCATTAGCGCACTCGCAAATATATCAGTGGTGGTAATTCATTGCTTTGTTTAGGAATTACACAACCCTTTGCGAAATGTTGGGTATCTTTTTAATATCACAAAACGGTCCCAAAACATATAAGTATGTGTTGTTCTTCGCCTAGTGCGTGGTCCTTGTCATGTAGGTCAGAAATGATCCGGGCGCCGTAAGATTTTTCTCCCTATACGGCGGATTTTCTACGATTTGGGGAAATTGTGATATCGTACGATGTCTGTGGTATTTTAGAGTAGCAGTCACATATTCTCCGGTGCCCGTACGATGACCTTTGTCTTAAAATAATTTAAACAAACATAAATCGCACGGCTCCCGTACGGGTGCCTTATGGTGCTCTTACGGTGACTCCACGGTGCCCGTACGATTTGAGTGGCCAAATGTTCAGTCTCAAAATCGTACGATATTCGAGAAAAAAAAGGCTGCGATGTCCGTGCTGTGCCGGTGCGATGCCCTTGCGGTGCCCGTGCGATGCCCGTGCGATGCTCTACGATGTGTCTACGGGCTTACGGCAAGTAAACAATCGTACGATGCATTTTTGTTTAGCTCCGCGTTAAACAAATTGTTGACATCGTACGGCGAGGAAAAATGCAACGGCGATCGTACGATAGCCACAATAGTACGATAGCCGCAAGATTCCCGCTAGATTTCACCTAACAGTGGCATCGTACGGGCGCCATAGCCCAAATGGCGCGCGTTAGCCCGCTCCCTCAAAAAATGTTAGTAAAATTATTACTTTAGCTGCAATTTAACGGACATTTCTTTAAATATATCGAATTTTAATTTCATTTTTACAAAATGTTATTTGTATTACGTTACAATTTTGAATTCATGTACACAATTTCGAAACATTTTGTTTGTTTTGTTATTTGATATATGACATGCAAACTAAAACAACGTGATTGTAAAGTAAAAAGTTAAGTTGCAAATCAAACGCATAGGCGCTAATTGTAGTCGATCACGAATGTGTTTATAGATCGATACATAAGATATATTATTTAAAACCTACTTAAATAACAAACAAAATTATAATGAAATTACCAACAACAAAAACCTGAATCAAATGGACACAAATGATTAGGTATTATACCTGTCTGTAAATAAAGATACAGTTGGAACGATTCGGTTAAATAATTGTTGGTCATTTGTATCCCTTCAACAAATGTAGATTTATATAGTACTAAATCATAGTATTCAACATGAATCGATTAGGAATATTGATTAGAATTCAGTAGATTGGACATATCTGATCATATTAATGCACGTTATTTTGATCAACCATTTGAAATTGTGTGCACATGTCAACAAAGTTACTATTACTAGATCCCTGTAATAATGATGATAATAAATACAAATCTCTACTCCCTGGAGAGCATTACTGGAGAGCGCGCGCCCTACTAATCTTGCAACAATCTAACCACACTGACTAAAAGTGAAGCATCGTATGTATACTCAGGAGTGAAAGGAACTATTATCAAGGACAATATAATCGAACTAATTAAATGATCATTTATGAGAGGTACGCGAAGTAAATATTTGAAACAAATTGTAAACGTGATCATCTACCTACAAGCAAGCATATTATCGATAAAACCTTTAATATAGGTTTTTCCCGCTCAATTTCACACTACATGTATTATCAATCGAATTCAAGCCAAATTTCAAAAGTTGCGAGGTTATTGTCTTATATGAAAGAAAATGTCATTTAATAGCATGCCTGAACAAATTAGGGCTTGGAATCTCTTTTTCGTGGAGTTACAGACCTACAACTAATAAACCATCGTCCAACGTTTAATTGTGCATTGTACGTGTACTCACCCAGTGAGAAAGTTCGTACATGGATTCCACAGAGTACCACAACGCTATGCGTGACTACTTATTTGCGTC
Source organism: Echinarachnius parma (assembly GCA_037951105.1). Classification (NCBI taxonomy): domain Eukaryota; kingdom Metazoa; phylum Echinodermata; class Echinoidea; order Clypeasteroida; family Echinarachniidae; genus Echinarachnius; species Echinarachnius parma. The sequence goes on along the minus strand of JBAMJV010010546.1, from coordinate 4,039 downwards.
ACGTAACATTAGTATAATAGTTCATATGTCCCTATTCCTCTTTTTCATTTTACGAAATTAAGCACAGCTACCTGTAGTGAGCTTAGACATTTCGTTCGTGAATATGAATACAGAAGTATCAACGCAATTCAAAATAAATAATACCATAATCGATCATTTAAATTTATGATCGATGACATGTTTATACAAAGGTTGTCAACAATAACCATTATAGCACCATTATTGGCGGTTCTTTTGAAAAAAAAAGAAAAAAGTAATTTGTACTAGTCGCAATTATCAAAATTAATTGTAAACAAACCAAATTTCAAAAAGTATTTTACAAAATCCTATTGAGTTTGACTGATAGTGAATAAGATGAATGCGGTTTTAAATTTAATAACGATAACTTTTATGTTTTATTTGTGATACATATTCTGTACGTTTCCAATTTCTTTAAGCTAATTTTATGATTTATTGTACAATTTTGGAGGCCGGGAACATTTATGTGTTGCTGGTCATAATCGAAAGGAAAATTATAAACTAATAAGTAAATGGTGCCGTGGTTCTTGTTATCCTCAATCTTATATTATAGGGTAACAATGTCCTGATCCTCAAAATCCCATTGGAATTCTAGCGATTCTCTCATACCTCGAACCTCTTTGTCTTCATATTAACCCAAAGGCATGTGACAGGATTCGGTTTTTAAAATGTACCTTTGTTAAAAAGATATTATGCATTAAAATATCCATACGTTGAATTATCCACTGGATCGTCTAAACCGTGGACAAAGTGAGTGCAATGAGTTAATGAATATCAATTTGCATTTCTGCTCATTACTCGGCTATATAACATTCATTCAACTTTTTCAAATTTTCACACAAGACCCAGTGAACATATCGGATAATAGTGATATACATTTGTATCAACTATTCATCCATTGTTGCACATGTTAAAGCTATGTTTCATTGATTACAAATTGAGTCGAATTTGGTATGATTGTGAAGTTAATCTTGTACTTTACAAGCCTCGAGCAATTCAGATTTTAAAAATGTATTAAAATAGTTTGGTATCGAAATTGAAAACAAAAAGCACTCTCAAAACCAAGGCCCAAAGTCACCCGATCTCGCCGCTTAGATCGATGACGTAATACTAAGGCCCTGGGTATGGATTCTCTGCTATATCGATTGCGCATGCGCGATCGCAGCGACATTATATTGTTTGCGTGCATCGCTCGCTCGTCCACATCAACCACGTCGCTCGCTCGTTTTATTCCAGCTCTTGTTTCGACTGAATCAACTCGAATGGCGGACGACCTGAATTTATATTTTAGTTTTGAAGTAAAAGATGATCTAGATGAGACAGAGAACAGCTCCTCAATTAGTTCCGATGAGCATGAGGGGGGTTTAGGAGACGTTGCAGAAGATGAGCTTGAGATCGAGCCGATGCCTGTACCGGTTTTGACGATCCAGTGGATAATTCAACAATTTTTGGATGTGCGAGTAATTGGAAAGTAATATTATTGTCATATTGTGCATGATCTCAGTTTAATGTAAAGATATAATTTGGCTAATATTAGGCTTTTTAATGAAACACAGCTTCAACAAAGTTACTAAATCCCTTTAAGGGTCATTCAAATTCACGCATTGGCGCGTAATCGTTGGTATCGGTCTTTCAAATTCCGAATAAGTGCAAACGAATTCATGCATACGCATATGCTTTTGTGAATATACACAAGAGTTCACGTGTGACCCCCACCGTCGAACCCCCAAAAACTTGACTGGAATGAGTTTATACTTTTGTACACTAGTTAGAAAATGTAGACTCTAAGCTTTCATATGATATAGTTTTACCGAATAAGGAGAAAAAAGGCTCTAAAGATTAGGGTCATACAGGCGCGCGGTGCGGAGGAGCTTGTATTACTGCTTATTACTCAACCTTTGCTTCGTTTTAAGACTCCAAATTCTAACAGTCGATAGATAAAAAATTGTACTTTCATGTAAAGTAAAGTTCAAAATTGTATAAATTTGTTGCATAATTTATACATTTTAGCTTGTAACACACAAACGTATCTGGATTTGAGGACAGGGTGTCACATTTATGGGCACTCGAATTCGCGAAAGTGCAGTAGCGCCAGCGTAAACTACATGCCATTTTGAATGTCCATTGATGAAAAGGTATGCTCTTTGTGTAAATTATCTTGCTTCTACGTGCTTTCGAACGTTTATTTACAAATTCGAATGCTGCTTTGAAATGGCGATTGCGAATCGCACAAATTCGTTTGTACCTTATATCAAAGTGAATGTCACAATCGTAAAATTTAGCGGGACAACCTATCTTTGAAGAGCTCACTTCCAAAAGGCGCTAAATCCACTTTCCATAAAAAATTGAGTTAACGATATATAGATGTATAATCTAGGTATCTAGGAATACACATTTTACGACAAATAACTCACTCGAAATCAAAATATAGAAAGGTCAATTTTCATATTCCCATATGCGCGTGTATAAAGTGGGACAAAGAAACCTGTTTTCCTCGGAAGTTGAAAAAGTGGATTTTGAGCCTTTTGGTTGAAAGCTCTTCATAAATTATACTTGGGTAATGATCGATCGGGTATGTGAATGTGCGTATAAAACATGCTGTACATATGTTTAATTTAGATTTTATTCGAAGTGTACGTGTGACAACTTACACATTTGAATTATTTTGTTTGTGAAATTAGTTGACAGAAGACGAAATTGAAGTCGGCATTATCGCATCCTCGGCTCCTCGGGACGAAATTGAACTGCAAATATCTAAAATAGAATGCAAAAGTAATACAAGGAATGGGAAAACCTATATTACCGTAAGTATTACAGTAAACAGTATAATTATCTGCGTCACGTAACATTAGTATAATAGTTCATCTTTCCAGGCCTATTCCGCTTTTTCTTTTTACGAAATTAAGCACAGCTACCTGTAGTGAGCTTAGCCATTTCGTTCGTGAATATTAATACAGAAGTACCAACGCAATTCAAAATAAATAATACCATAATCGATCACTTCAATTTATGATCGATGTCATATTTGTACAAAGGTCGCGTTTCATTATCTCGCAAACAAATATTATGTGTAGCGCCCTCTGTGCCAAAACTCAACCATTCCTTTACGCACAGCTACTTGAAGTGAGCTACAGTAAGACATTTCGTTCGTGAATATTGATACAGAAGTATCAACGCAATTCAATAGAAATAATAGCATAATCGATCATTTGAATTTATGATCGATGACATGTTTGTACAAAGGTCGTCAAAAATAACCATTATAGCACCATTATTGGCGGTTATTTTAAAAAGGAAAAAAGGATTATTTCAACTAGCTGCAGTTACTAAATTAAAAAATTAAATAAATCGTGCTACAAAAAGTATTTTGCAAGATACTATCAAATTTGACAACCAGTAAGAGAAGATAAATGCTACTTTAACAATAATAACCATAATTATGTGGTTCTAAGGTGTTATATATACTTTACGTTTACCATTAGAATACATTTTACATTAGTTGGCATTAATGTAATTGTTGGCAATTTTGAAGGCCGGGCACACGTCGGTGTTGCTGGTCAATTAAACGGGTCTAGTGATCTGAAGGGCTATGTTTTTTTTAGTCCTCTTCTGAATGAAAACGTCTATCTCTATAGCCTATCCGATAGGCGTCTGAGCTTTCTGGCAAGTACTAATCGCGTTATGGAGACGGAAAACCGGTGTTCACGAACCCGATGCGCGGAGCGCATCCGCCTTATCATCAGTCATTTACTCATCATTATTCATATTGTATGTGTGATGAGTGTAAATTTCATGCATGATTCATAAGCCTTGCCTTATTTGGTGATCGACTCCTTTTATTCAACCAATCAAATCATATGATGTTAAAAAATGTTCACGTTCATGACTGACGATAGGCTTCGCGCTGCACGCTCAAACTCGGCATATCGCGGTTAGTACACTGCCGGTAGAACCTGCCAGACAGCACGATGCCTATCGATAGGCTACTATCTCTAGGGTAGTTCCGTTAGTGTTTCACCCA
>JBAMJV010010545.1:20000-43389 GCA_037951105.1 Echinarachnius parma | reverse complement strand
TGGAGGAGGTGGTGCGTGCATGATTAAGTAGAACGTAAACCATGATGAAGGTGATAAAGATGATGAGTCTGATAGTGATGATGAAGAAGATGATGCCAATGTGATGCTGTACTGAAGATGAAGTAGAAGAAAATGATGTTGGTGGTCAAGACGATGGATGTTCATAGTGATAAAGAAGATAATGCTAATGGTGATACTGCTGCTGCTGATGGTGGTAATGATGTAGATGATTGAGGTGGTAGTGGATGTGGTGATGATTACGATGGTGGTTGATGATGATGATGATGATATGATGATGATGGATGATGATGGTGATGGTGTTGGTGATAATGATGACGATGATGATGATGATGATGATGATGGATGATGATGATTGATGATGATTATTATAATGCCGATGGGGGATTACGATGACAGGCAAACTAATTATGTTTTGATTTGTAAATAACTGTGCAAAAATACTAGATATAGCTTGATAAGTAGAAACAAAAAGTGAATGTTAAATTCTATACTTTCTGAATGAATCAATTTAATCCTCATTCTAATATATAATTCCAGTAGTATAAATAGTGTTTGATCCAGGAACGTAATTAATGAAGTTTACATTGATGATGATGATCATGATGATGATGACCATGATGCTGATGTTGGTGGTGGTTGTGGAGGTGGAGGTAATGATGATATAGTATAAGAAAATGACGGTGATAAAGACAATGATGATTTTGATGGCGGTGAAGAAGGAGAATGATGATGATGATGATGATGATGATGATGATGATGCTGATGATGATGATTGTAGAGGAGGTGGTGGTGGAGAGAGGTGGTGGTGTGCATGAATAAGTAGAAGAAAATGAATGTGATAAAGATGATGTGTCTGATAGTGATGATGCAATGTGATGCTGCTGATGATGAAGTAGAAGAAAATGATGATGGTGGTCAAGACGATGATGTTCATAGTGACTAAAGAAGATAATGCTAATGGTGATACTGCTTGCTGCTGATGGTGGTAATGATGATGATGATTGAGGTGGTAGTGGGACGGTGGTGATGATTACGATGGTGGTGATAATGATGATGACGATGATGACGATGATGACGATGACGATGATGAAGATGATGATGATGATGCATGATGATGATCGATGATGATGTTGATGATGATGATATGATGGTGACTGATGAATTGATGATGATGATGATGATGTATGATGATGACTTGTGGAGTAGGTCGTTGTCGGAAGAGCGGTGCGGTGAGTGATATGATTTAGCTAGAAGATCAATCGCTGAAAGTGCCATAAAGATGATGAGTCTGTTAGCTGATGCTGAAGAAGGTGATGCTGCTGCTGATGCAGTAGAACGAACAATGATGATGCGTGGTCAAGACGATGATGTTATAAGTGATGAAAAGATAATGGTGATGGTGATAATGCTGCTGCTGATGGTGGTAATGATTTGACGGCTGGCTAATGGAGGTGGTGATGATTAGAAGGTGATTAAGCTGATGAGTCAGATCGTGATGATGCAAGCAGATGACTGCCACTGTGATGCTGCTGATGACTGCAAGTAGAAGAAAACTGATTACTGGCTGGCTCACCAGACGATGTTGTTCACTTGTGACTGAAGAAGATAATGGTAATGGTGATACAGCTTCAGCTGATGGTGGTAATGACTTGAGTGTTCTGCATCCAGGAATGAATTACGAAGTTACCTTGATGATGATGATGATCATGATGACTGAAGCCAAGTCTGATAGCCAATGCTGATGCTCGCTGACTGCATGAAGCTACGAAGAAATGATGATGCGTGGTCCCGACCGCTGATGTTCATCAGTTGTTCTGTTCTGTATATAATAATATTCTACATCTATGTATGTTTGATTCCCATAGCTTGAACTACGTATCATAAAATATTCCCTGTCTAGGATACTGCACCAAATCGCTCCACTATACCTCGCAGTTGTGCCCCCCCCCCCCCATCTGTTGACCCTCGCTACGCCACTGGTCTTAAGGGAAGATGACTTGGGGTAATTGTCTTGAGGGTAATTGTCAGGGGGGTAGTCGACCGGGGGGGGGGGGGGTGTAATTATCTTGGGGGGTAATTTTCGGGGGGGGGGGGGGGGGGGGGGGGGGGTAGTGTCTTTGGGGGTAGTTGTCTTGGGATAGTTGTCTTGGGGGGGGGGGTGGTAATATTCCGGGGGAGAAGTTATTTTCGGGGGGGGGGGGGTGGGGGTAATCGTCCGTGGGGTATTTATCCGGGGGGAGTTGTCTTAGGGGCTAATATTCCCGGGGGTAGTTGTCTTGGGGGTAGTTGTCCTTGGGGGGTAATTGTCTTGGGGGTAATTGTCTTGGGGGGTAATTGTCTTGGGGGGTAATTGTCCCTAGGGGGTAATTGTCCGGGTGGTAGTTGTCCGGGGGGTTAATTGTCCTAGGGGGGGTAGTTGTCCGGGGGGTAATTGTCCTAGATGGGTAGTTGTCCGGGGGTAATCGTCCGGGGGTGGTTGTCCAGGGGGGTAGTAGTCTGGACACGGATGAATTACATCATTTGAAAATATTTTTACAGAAAACCTGAAGAAATCCTGTAATTTCTTTTGAATTTAGATGCAAATTCCAATTTTCCCCCAAATTCGTCAAAAATGTGCATATTAAAAATTTTAATTAATTATTTTAAAAAAATGGTCAAATTTAAAAGTTTTTTCGGGGGGGGGGGGGGGGTGGATCCCCCAAGAGATGCATGCAGCATTCGGGCTGTTTGCTAACTCGGAGGGGGGATCCCCAAGAGATTGCACACAGCCCCGGCGGGCTGATAGCAAGCTCGGAGGGTGGGGGGGGGGGGGGGGGGGGGGTGGGGGTCCCCAAGAGATGCATGCAGCCACCGGGCTGCTTTGCAAGCCTCGTAGGGAGGGGGGGATCCCCAAGAGATGCATGTAGGCCCCCCCGGGGAGGGGGGGGGGGGGGGGGTTGTTGTTGTTATTGTGTCAGATATTGCCCCAAATTACATTTGAGACTTAAATCCTATACCAAAATCAATGTATAGATTATGTCCGAATGATGTGTGAAAGTTTTATTGAAAAGGACACAAAAGGCGAAAATTTGCGTACAAATTACTGTATAACGTGTATGAGGTTTATGACCGTTCATTAACGCTCTTGAGCTGAATGATTATCAATGATAGATATCGTCCTACTAAATGGGAATTTAACAAAATCTAACCCTATTTTAGGCTTCTCTTACCATAAGCCAAATAACACGGTAGAGGAGAAATGTGGAAGCTCCAAGTAATTTTCGTGGAGTTAGACTTTACTGGTTTCACTTTAACCACATCGGGTCTTTTTATTGCAAGATGATTTTCACAAATTAATATACAATTATATATAAACAAAACAAAACAAAACGATCGTAAGTTGTCATAATGCGTCATTATTCACGAAATACTTATAAATCGATTACATTAATGAAGATGTTCAAATAAGCGTTGCATAAGCGTCGACTTGTGGATCCCTTATGTTAAATAACCGCGAGCGCGAGGACTTGACTGGGCTCCATGTCCGAATTCGGATACGGCGGTCGTTGATAGTATCCGAATTATGATACTTGACGCGAACGGTTCTATTAAAGGGATAGTTGAGTTCTGGTAAGGAGAGTACAGTTTTGGTGAACCCAGAATTTTAGTAACCCAAAAACCTGCATCATTACATTACAAACTAACAGTTATAACTAGAAAGGAACACAAAATTACAAATGACGTAGTAAAGATCATGTTATCATTCAAAAAGAGCCGTTAAAACGTAAGAGGGCGCTCTCTAAACACTCATCGGTTTCAACCATTTTGAATAAAATATTGTGCATGTGATGCTTTGTTGAAATAGTGGTTAGATAGAGAAATAACCAACAACTATTTAAATACCTATTTTGTAACTTTTTGAAAAGAGGAAGCATTTTTTAAAATTTTTAACGGCTGGTTCAAAATTCTCTAATAAACCTGCGGCCGCGGCAATGCGTGCATTTGAATGACCATTAATGAATTCGATTGAAAAAAGTGTAAAATTGAGCGGGAAAACCTATAGTATTATAAACATTATGTATACTATTTATACTATTTACTGCGAACAAGTGCATGCAAACAGGAAGTTTGTATGTGAAATACTGGCAAAATTAGTGGTATAATGTTAAAGAAATTATGGCATTTGATTTAGTAAAAACATGATTTTTGTAGACAAACTGTAGAAAGTCTACATTTATGTTTCTTTGAAATAAATTATGGTAAATTGAAAATTCATACTTGATTTAGTTCCTATTGAGTGGAAGTTCAAGGGGAGATTTTTTCTTCTCGGCACTGAATATATAGGAAAAGTGTGTTATTTATCTATGCTAGGAATGAACTTTTCTTGCCATGTGTCCCAGTCTGGAAAAGTTTATTATCAAAGTCTAGCGGCCTGAAACCTGAATCTGGTGTCCCAAAACAAAGAAGCAAATAACCATCGACTGGGAGGGTGATGGCAAAACTATACGTGCCGAGGTGATCTGCGAAGGTACTAATTGTCACGGAGTGACTTCGTTTTTAGAAATAGGCATCCACACTTGACACATACAATTCATTCATGTGTGACTGCTTCCTTTTATGTAATGTGTGAGCATGTGTTTTAGGCTATATGGCCCCGGATTTGTATATATTTAGTGTGCACACAAGCACACTCTTAAGGGTTATTGTATATGGTTTAGCTTTAGATGGACCCAGGGATATCCCTGATGGAACAATAGTGAGTGTGTTCATGCTAAGTTAGAACTGTGCACAGACGCTGAATGTATATTGTTTATTGTACACATGATTGAAGTTGAGCTGGAATAAAAGGGAAAGTTGTTCATTCAAAGTGATAGATGAATAGCTTTGGTATGTATGCCTAGTACCTATCCAGGGTAGTGAATAAGAGTGGTACTGGTTTAGACCAGCTTGGCGTGATTGGAATGGGCACCTCCCGTAATATGCATTTAGTATGATTTTGGCGGGAACATCTTTTTGTTAACGTGCGCTGGATGTCGATGTGGTGATAATATTGCATACGAGACAGATAACCATTAGACATCGAGAAAGAAAGACGTGCTTGTCAGAGTGTGGTCATGGATACACCAGGGACTAGCCCGATTTTGTGCTAGAGCTGGGAAGTTATATTTTACAGGCATTCTACCTTATGCCGGAAAGCTTCCAAGAACCACCATGGGGTCATTCCATGTCAAATCACCCAAAAAAGTGGAAATTTTCATCACACCCCCTTCGAATTTGCTAATATTTGGTATGTATGATATTTCAACCTTTCAAAGCACAAATATCTCAGTTTTAGCCCGATCCGCAAAACGGTTTTGGCGCTACGGTTGATTCTTATGGGGGAGTTTTGTCAGAAATGGGCGTTGGCACCATTTTTCAAATGGCCGTTGTCCATTAACCGTTGGGTCAAATTATTTTGTAATGGTGTTATTGGACTGGTGATGTAATATGCAATTCATTTATGCCATTATTTGTCATGTATGAGCGAGTTTAGATACGATAACCTTTGACCTTAGACCTTCCGTTTTACCTCGTGGATCAAATAATTTTGAGAATTTTTTCTGGCTTAAATCTTTGTTTGATATAATTTCTACAACATATGAAAGAATTGGAGATATATTATTTCTTGTTTTTTCTACAGCCTTGTTTTAAGCTTAAAAATTTCATGTAATACTGAATTATTTTAGACCTGCACCCATGTCCAAGAATTCTATGGGTGTATTATGTATGAAAAAGACCAATTCAAAGTCATGATTAGAGCCTGTTCATACCCTGTGGCTTAACACAATTAAATAGACCTGCTAATCCCCATACAATGCCATATTTTTTTAACCAGACAAGCGCCCTATTGCAGAACGAGATTAAATCAATTGGGAGTTGGATCAAATGTTCTAAATGCACAAATATGATTGGTTGAAATGCATAAAAGTCTCTCTCTACAATCTGTATAGATCATTTATTAAATACAATCTTTCAAGTTCAAGTTCAAAATGCAAACTTGTACATCATTCATGAAAGCAAATATCTATAGGTATCTTTTTTCAATGAATTTCTATGCAACATAAATTTATGCAATGGTTATGTGATTGTTTGTTAATGCACTGTTTAATATTTGCAACTAATGCATACTAACCACAGGTATCATTACAAATACAAGTGAGTGAAATATCAATAAACAGCATTGTTTCACAAACCAGAAATAAAGCATTGAGCCATATAATTATGTGCTGTTTCACAAAAATGGACAGGCATGCACAAGTTTTTGTGACTTGAAATTGGGTCGTTTTGTCTTTAATCTGTGCTTATTCAGCCATGAAGATATGAATATTTCTGATGTTCACACATAATGTGCAAAAGAACTGTAAATATATTGTGGCAAGATGACATCTTGAAACAATTATTTGTTATGAAATTATGAGCAGTTGTCTAGGGGTAGTTGCTTTTTGTGTTCGGTTTAGTTGGAAAGAATCAGGTTTGAATTTGTACATATTATAAATCATGTAACCATAGCATAAATTTATGTTGCATAGAAACATGAAATTCATTGAAAAAAGATACCTGTAGATATACATGCTTTCATGAATGATGTACAAGTTTTCAGTTTAAACTTGAACTTGAAAGATTGTGTTCAAGAAAAGATCTACAGATCGCAGAGAGAGACATTTTCTGCATTTCAACCAATCAGATTTGTGCATTTAGAACATTTGGTCTGACTCACAATTGATTTAATCTCTTTCTGCAACAGGGCCCTTGTCTGGTTTTTAAAAAATGTGGTGTTGTTTGGGGATTAGCAGGTCTATTTAACTGTGGTAAGCCAGGGTATGAATAGGCTCTAATCATGATACATAACTTTAACATTTAATTGTATTTCATTGATGTTTCGAAAGCTTGATAAATTTGATAAGAAAATGTTATGCAATTAAATAGCATGACCATAATGAATACCCCTTGATTATTTATGTGAGGCTTTTGGGTATAATGATTGGAGATATTGCGCTTTTATATATGTGAAGATTAGATGAGTTCACAAAGTATTTTTGCATTACATGTGTTAAAGGGATCTAGTAACTTTGTTGAGATGTGCAAAAACTGATGAATGGTTGATGCAATGTATACTGTTGTTATCTCATATGTCCTCAGGGTATTGTGTGAAAATTTCAGGTCAAATGGACAATGTATGGCCAAGTAATGAGCGAAAATGCAAAGTGATATTGGGTGATATTCACCAACTCACTGCATTCACTTTGTACAGGGATGAAAATCTCGCCCGGAGATTTTCTTATCTAAATACTTCAATCATACATATCTTTGTAATGAAAGGGAAATTTGAAAAACCGAAAGCTGTCCCATGATTTTATTGTTAATACGAATACAACAAGGTATAAAGGAACCGCTAGAATTACAATTTTATTTTGAGGATTTGGACAATGTTACTAAGTCCCTTTAAATGTTAAAGGTGTGTTTTATATTCGTAATTATGGCTATACTATAAATACATTCATTGCCATACTTATTACTGGATAGCTAGCGTTTAAATGTAAAATGGAGGAAGCAAATGTTAGGAATTATTGGCTTTAACCTTCCCCATTAGGAACCGGCCGGGCTCCTATCCGCCGTTTATTCAACATGGGCTCCAATGCTCCAACCGACCTACCGGCTTCCAACCGGCTCAGAACTGGCTCCACATGGGCTTCAAAGATTGAAAGTCAAAGAGGCTTAAATACCATTGTCTTTTTCAGGGGGGTGTCACTCTGCCAGAGTGACCGCGATTTTTGGTCACCGGAAGGCATACCACTGCAGGTTGCATTATGGGCTACTTGGGAACTACATAAACCAATCACAGAGCAGTTCATACGCGTCGTCACCGGATCGAAGTCAATAAAACAAGTTCATATTATGGGCCATTCTTTGAAAAGTGAAACTTTTTTTGAAAAAAATGAAGTTTGTTTTTTCAGTTGTTTTATTCCATTATTAGAAAGATCAATTTCTAAGGTTTTATAAAATGTATATTTTATACTAAATTTTGAAAATTTCTTACTCATTTGCATAAATGTACATATTTCAATAATTCAAAAAAATTCATAACTCCAAAAATAATCAAGCTAGCTTATTTCTTTTACTCTCCTGTTCATGTTGATACCAACTTTGTGACAATTGAACTTTATGTAATTATCTAAACGTGATATTTGTAAAATTCCCATTTCCATTCACATTGCACATGTCACACACGTGACCAGGCCAAAATGTCACACACGTGACCCAGACATCCCCACATAATAACATACATTAAAAAATAATTGTTTGAGTAAAACATTTTTTTGTACCATTTTCTTACTAACATATATATACCTGTTGTCTGATACTAATATGAACATTTAAGCTTTTCTTATCTCACAGGATTTCCAAAGTGAAATTGAGTTTTAAAAAAATTCTTCAAAAATGCTCTCGTGCAAAGTCACACACGTGACCGATGCCATTTGACCTCTGTCCTTGGGTAACGTAATCTAAATAAAATCTTTTGTGTTACACTTGAAAGACTTCAACATATGCAAGTCGTATATGAAGTTCACATCATCATACCTCCTATACTTACTGAAATATTAGCATCCTATTTCAAAAAAATTCATATTTTGGGTCACACACGTGACCAAGAATGGCCCATATGCATACGTCGCCATGGATCCCATTGTTCATATTTAGCGTGATAAAATATAGCACAGTGCGCAGGAAAATAGGCGCGATAGTATACGCACTTCATAGCATGATGATTGGTCAAGTCTTTCTAGGTCATTACGCGATGACGTCTAGTGTTAGTGCTCGGAAGCTTCAAAAATCGCGTCTCCGCCATCTTGCCCATGTACGAAGTCTATTGGACACGTGACTTGCGCGCGATAAGTCGGCCTTCTAGTTATAAACGTGTTGGTTTGTTTATTCATAATTCTATGGTCTATTTAGCGTAGCCGCGCGTAAACTTTGCGCACCAGCGCGCTATATTTCTGCGCACTAACGCGCGCACGCATACTTGTGCGCGTACAAGTGTTCTCATGCGTTCTGGGTTGTCATGGGGGAAAAAATCGTTTGTAAACGTTCGCTGATTCCTAAATTAGAGGTTGTTAACAACGTGCCCTATGAGATCACATGCGTATCAACAATTTACAAATTTACAAATTAATGAGGGATATAATTATATAATATTGACTGGCCTTGAGAGGGATACGACATATATTGCCTGAACTAGATTTATATTGCCCGAGTCGAAGACGAGGGTAATATGGATCCTAGTGAAGGCAATATATTATGTCGTATACCCCGAAAGAGCCAGTCAATATCATTATTATTATCCATGTCAGACATCTTGAGCAGTAACGGAAATTAGTAAAATTTAAACTTTGTCTACTGGTATTGTATTGAGGTCTTGTTCAGTGAATAAGACCAATGTATTGAATCTCAAATTACTGATTAAACATTTTCAACCCATGAAGGGCGATTTGCACGTACTATAGCAGAGGTGCATAAATGTATTCATACGTCACAATTAGACACGCGCAAAGCCATTCATCTGTTCATACGTCATTAATAAACGCGCGCATGAATTTGCGCACTTCCGCGCTGGATTGAATATCTAAGTGCCCGGATGTCATATTCCCCTCTTTTTTAACACGTAAATCCCATAGGCTTTTGTAAAAGAGGGGAATATGGGAAATATTCCCCTCTTTCACCTGCTGGCACTTGAAACGAGCGGAATATGATTTTGTAAAACCACAGCTCAGATGTCTGATATGGGTAATAATAAATATATCTTTGGTTGCCTATTCAGGCCAGTGTCAAAATAAGTAGCAATTAAATTTGGTAGCCTAAATGACTGCTTATTTCAAGCTCCTGGTAGAGCTATATAAGTGTTATTTCTATAATTACCCCATTACATACATAGCAAAACGTGTGTGAACTGTTTAATTTTAAAAATCCATTTCATCAAACATCACCTATTTTTTCCATCTGATCTTCTTTCTAACAGTCTAAGATACTGGAGAACAAATGGCTCTACCACCTGCTTTGGCTGTTCGTTTGAAGAAAAGGGGAATTCTGAAGGTTGATCATTCAGCCAACATTGAAAATGGTAAGTAACACACCCTTAACCTGCTCAGGACTAGTTGATTTTGCCATAACATGTATTCTCCATAGACCTTAACCCAAGTACATGTATTTTGAAGGCCAGTCCGGATGGATGAACAAGTATAAATGATGTCTGGAAGTCCTAAAAAATCGAAGCTAGGGAAAGTGGTTTAATTTGCATTATAAAGATAATTAGCTAATTTGAATATTTCTGTAATGCCTTGTCAGGGGTCATTTTCTATCTAGGAATAGTACAATATTGATTTTAAAAAAAATTATTCTAGGGTAATTTAGGGCAAGGAATTCATTAACGGTGCTCATTTGCATGTGCCGTATAGGGAACGCCCTAAAAACCAAGATGGCTGCCCCTAATTTGCATATTTCTGAATATTATTGGTTTTCAGTGGTTACAGCCTCTAATAAGCAATAATTCCAGATTGTTATTTTTTATTCATGTTCTAAATATGTAGTGAAGATATTTCAGATTAGTTGCCACCTTGGCAACCTCTAGCAATGCATATAATGTGCACAATTGGGTTATTTACCTAATTTGCATATTCCCCCAAATAGACCGCTTCTGTAATGTATGCAAATAATATGCGTATGACGTCAGACTCCCCGTTGGCAAGCTTAACAATAGTAACTAGGTCCGGCAAGCTCCGGCAAACTCCGGCAAACTTAGCTTGCCGGACCTAGTTACTATTGTTAAGCTTGCCAACGGGGAGTATTACGTCATACGCATAATATTTGCATACATTACAGAAGCGGTCTATTGAGTATATTGGGAACCCGGAAAGTAAAAATGACAAGTTATACCACTTTTCCAAGGTTTTTGGGGGCAACAAGTCCATTTTTAATACGTATTTCCACATAGCACCATGGCAACCTTCTTAAATCCAAAATGGCTGCTCCCCAAATTACACATGTAATGATACACGACTTCATTCTTTTGGTTATATTAGAACGATATTACAATTTTTGGACTCTCAATTATTGGAATTAGCAATTATAATACTTAGTTAAATTTCAATGTAGTTGGTTGCTTATAACAGTTGAAAATTATACTCTCATAACATAAATGATGTTAAAGTGGCAAATAGAATTATCTCCTTTAAAATGCCAAAGGCGGCCATCTTGGATTTATGTGGGTTGCCAAGTTGAAACGTCGAATTTGGTATCATAAATGGATTTCCTGCACCCCAAAACCTTAAAGTGGTATTTCTCGTATTTTTTACCTTCTGGGTTTACACTATCCACGATTTTATCTGATTTCTTGGAATATGCAAATTGTGAAAATACTCGAATTATGCTAATTATATGCATTGCTAGAGGTTGCCAAGGCGGCAGCCAAGCTGAAGTATCTTTAATACACATTTAGAACATGATTGAAGAAAAAAGCTGTAATTATTGCTTATTATAGGCTGTAGCCAAAAACCAATAATATTCATAAATATGCAAATTAGGAGCAGCCATCTTGGATTTCCGGATTTTGCCCATATGGCACTTGCAAACGAGCACCAGAAATGGATTCCTTGCCCCAACATACCTTATAATATTTGTTTTAAATACTAGTGTACTATTCCTAGATAGAAAATGACCCCTGACCTCAAAATTCACAATTATGCAAATTAGCTCATTACTTATAATGTAAATTAAACCACTTTCCCCAGCTTCGATTTCTTAGGACTTTTAGTATGTTGTTCAGGGGAGTTTCCTGAACAAAATTTCGAAGAAAAATTCCATGTTGCAATTTTGCCGAGGTTACCCCCTAATATTTGCTAGATTGACTGGACTATTCCATGGTGGTGTCAATATACAGTTGGCTTGCGGTTGCACAATTTAAGGGGCCCAGTGAGGTATTATTTGACATTTTTGCACACTTTTACTATATCGGGAATATAAGCTACCCCCTACAAACCATACCTTTCTGGGAAGCTTGGAATATGGGAAATCCAAAAAAATACTAAATTAAAAACAATTAGACCTAAAATAAAAGTTTAAAAAGCAATAGTATAGAGACAAATAATTTTTTTTTGACTTTTAGCAAGTCAACATTCAGATTGCATCCTCTGAGGTATAGCAGCGTGTACATTCTACATTCTACAAGAGAGATATTATGATGCTATACAAATAAACATGTTTTTTTTCATTATTCAGCTGTCTTCATTGTCAAAAGGCAATTTTGCAAAAAATAAGAAATGTACATAATTTTACATAATTAAATGTACATATTTTGGATTAAAATAGGGTTACCTCTAAAAGCTATCATTAATCTGTTCATCTACAAACAAAGAATAGTTCCTCCAAATTTCATTGAATTTGAGTAATTGTTTTATACTTTTCAAGGTTTCGGCAAATGAGCTTGAAAAGTCATATTCAATATTGATCTTTGTTAGATGAATGAGACATTGATAAAAATAGGAAAATAGCGGGATAAATAGCAGTAGTTGGTTCAATAGAAGTTTAGGACATGTTAATCACATGTAAACTGCCATGGTCAATTTCTACATGACAATAGATGTTGTTACTGCACTCGAAAAAAGAGGAAGACAAATTGGATGGTAAACATTTTGATTTGGGACCAAAATTTTGTTTGTCAGAAAAGTAGAATAACAAATCTCCAATCTAAGCTGGAAAATAATCACTTCCCGCCCCCCAAATGTACAACATTGATAACAAAATCCTTAATTTGTCCATTTGATAGTTACCCTCTACCCCACAAGTATGTATTTTCTTAAAGCTTAGAATCCATGGATCATTTTAAAGCTCCACAGACAAGAAAACTGCCTCAAAATTGTGTTTTATTGTATCTCGGGTAGATTTTCATGAATATTACTAATAAAAACATATTTGCCTCGTGGGAAAACCCGGTAAGATAAAAAAAAAATCAACTTGTAAATTCACAAGAAAAATGACGTCATCTTTGTGACATCACATGTAGACAATCGCAGTTTAGCTCGGTCATAGACGTACACGCTGAGTGCAATACTCGCGTTGACAGAGATATTATTTCGATTTGTTTCAATATTTGCAAACATTTGTTTAAGTTTATATCATGGACGATATACACTCAGATGTGTTGCTGCATCCTGCTACAATTCATTTCTTAGGCATTTTCAGTTAAGCCTCAATTTACAAGCAAAAACGAGTTTGTTTTACTAGCAAGTCATAGGCTCTGAATGTAAACCATGCACGTTTCTCCGTGTTGCGGTCTTGTGATGTCACGACTCGGGTGGCACGTGCGCACATTCGCGCTCCGCTATGAATAACTTTTTTAGGAGCATGGTACGCCGATGCGAAAAAAAAGCAAAAAAGTTGCATGAAATTTACCTTTTTTGCCCAACTTAAGGATTTCTTTGAAAAAGGCACATATTTAAAGCTATAAACCTGAATCAAAGCCGGGATTTCACTATGTGATGTGAATAAAATTCAATACCCAACTAGGCCCCTCGAGAAGGGAGGATTGGTGAGTCCTGGAAAGGACTGTTTGTATTCTTTCTTGAGCTTGTAGTTCTAATAAGGACTACAGCGCTGGTATAGTTATTGTAATGAGACGATGGGTGGTAGATACAGTCGACCTGTTAGAAACGTCAACACTTTGGTTTCAAAGCAGATATCCAGGGGCATGAATTAGCAGTGGTTTTGGAAAGTCATGAACGTTCTGCGATTTGTAATGTCTCAAGTTCAGTGCTGGAATTGCCCATATATGTCATATTAGTATTATTCTTGTATTGATTTGTTGGTTCTCAGATCCGCAGGAAGAGATCATAGCAGCAGATTACTCTGGGGACGTCCAGCCTGATCTCAGCAAAGAGCAGATCATCATTGACAATGACCACCTCCCTCATGGATGGTGGAAGGTCAAAGATCCTCCAAGGTAAGTAGAATTTTCCTAACAAAATTGTGCTTAAAGGGATCTAGTAACTTTGTTGACATGTGCAAAAAGTGAAACAAAAGGGAACAAACAAAAACAAAGCCTGTCTGACGCTTGTATTGCTAACACAAATACAACAAGGTATGAGAGAACTGCTTGAGTTCCAAGTAAGTTTTAAGGATTTGGACAATATTACTAGATCCCTTTAAATCTAAGAAAGACAACCATATTTTTCTCAGCAGAAGACCGTTCAGTGTATTTTCATGTTCAGGTTGATGTTGACTTAAGCAGGAATTTTCTGTATTTACAGTTTAAGTCTAAATTCTTAATCCATTTTTGTCCATCGTCACTTCAGTACTAATGGTGAGCATGATGTGAATATATGTTTGTGTATTGTGTTCTTGTTTGCAGTGGCTTTGTGTACTTCTGGGATTCCAACACAGACATAGTGAGCTATGTGACGAGTGCTGGGGTGTTACATGAAGAGTTCCATTCAATTGCAAAGTTTATTATCGCAAGTCAGAAAATTAAAATGTGCCTAAATGCACAAATCTGATTGGTTCAAATGCACATATTTTCTTACGATTAATTACAACTTCATAATTGATTGAAACTCTTTCTGGGATGGTACCCAGCTCTGGCAAGTCTAGTCTAGGTTCTATACTCTGTTTTTACACCTTTCCCCCATATATCGCGTAACCCGGTGCATCTATATGCCCGGTGAATCTGAACGGAAATGATGAATCTGATGAATCTGTTTCCGTTCAGATTCACCGGGCATAGATGCACCGGGTTACGCGATATACATGTATGGGGGAAAGGTGTAAAAACAGAGTATAGAACCTAGACTATGGCAAGTCAGGCTCTTGATGGCAACTTATGTGTTGAAGGAAAGGGGCTGCTAAGTAAAAAAAAAAATATTTTCATCATATTTAACCCTAAAAAGACCTTCAACAGACTAGGGTGGGAGTGGAGGGGGGGGGGGGGGGGTGGGGGGGGGGGTGGGGGGGGGGGGGCTCAAATTAAGACCCCACCCCCTGAGATCTCGGCTATTTATGTGCCCTACAGCTCAGCCAAAACCACCAGGGATGGAAACCGCTATTGAGGTACATTGTACTACTATACACACGGTGTCACACCACTCACAATCTATTTATGGACTGTTTTCTTTTAAAAATCAAACCTTATACAGTATATGCTGTCAGTCATACTCAACTTGCTGGTGACACGCAAAGTAATTTTAATTAGTTGAATACGTTTGATATGAAATGTGTAAACTAAATCTGTTAGCTACTTATTTTGAATTGATGAATGGCTCATCCATCCAAGTAATGTTTTTGCATAGACCACAAAGTTACCAAGTCCGTTCTTAGTACTTTTTAGTAAGTGCACTTTTTGTGCTGGTATTTAGTTTGTTGTTGCTTTTACCCATAACACAAACTTTGTGTACGGCACAGACAGCAACTAGCCTGTTCTTGTCTTGCCTCTCTTTTCTATGTGAGAAGCTAGACTGATCTGGATGATAAAGCTTTACTTTCATTGCCCACAATACATCGTTAATGTTGCTTTATCATCTAATATTTGCTTTTGTCTCTTTGCTCAGCTTTTTTTCATATCCATTGAGAATTTGAGCCTATTACAAATGTGTGTAATCAAAATAATGGTTCCAACATGTTTGTAAAGTGTTTACATGCAGAAACGTACATGTATAACTTGGTGTGTAACTTTGTGATATACGTAGCCTATTAAACAAATATACCATGCACTGAGAGCCTCTAGTTGAAATTATGGATTCCGAGGTGACAGGAAAAGCACTATTTTCTGAGGGGCGCTAGCCCCGAAGAAAAGTGCTTTTTCTGTCACCGAGGAATCCATAATTTCACTAGTGGCTCGAAATAGTGCATGATATATTTGTTTTATATCCTTCGCATAATCATAATCATCGCAAAAATAAATGATTTCAATTAAATTAAAGAAAAATATAAAGAAAAACAAAACATTGATCATGGAACCATCACTGCACTGTGCTGACTATGTTCTGTTTGTGACACTGACCCCCTTTGCGCAATATCCTAGCGCAGAGCGCGTATTGCCCTATCTTTCCATTCATGGTTACGCGCATTAACAACTAATGCGCTCATAGAAGTATGAATAAACAAACCAACCCGTTTATAATGCGCTCCCAAATGCAAAACGCGCGCATCAAAGTGAATAATTAACCCGCTTTATACATACACACGTGTAATTGTATAGAGAAAATAGTTATTCGTACATTTACACATACAGCTAGTGCAGTGCACACCGCGGCTGATTGTTAAATGACGAATAAGTGTCACGACCCAAAAGGACAACGATGCACAATGTGCACCATTGTCGGAAGTTTTAAATTCGAATACCGCTACGTTATACATGAAATGCATCTCTAGAATATTCTTTGGAACTTATTGATATTCACGGGTGAAAATATGCTGTATTTCTTTTTTTTTAACTCTTTGAGAAATCTCGTCGAGTATCTTTCGCAAGCTAAAACAAGACCTCTGCTCGCAGGGATGTTTTATAACACGCATCTCTATGGGCTCAATATGATCACCCGGCGTCTATGACGTCATTCATGGAATAGCATTTACTATTCCATGAATGACGTCACGCATAGCACATTTTTCTCCATGGGCATTACTATGTTTGGTCACATGACGCTATGTAGACCAATCACTGAACAGGATTTCATTCATGTAGGATATAATGTAAAATATGTGCATTTCACCTTTCAGATGCCAGACTGAGACATGTAAAAATGAATCCACTTCATCACTGACAAAGGCTGTAGATGACAGCCAACACATTTTGAGATTATATTTGTATTGTGATCAGAGGTTTAAAAATGGTTCTTCTGAAATACATTTAAGTTTCATTCCTTTCACTAAAATGTGCATTTGTGTTTGTTTTGTTTGTTGTTGGCCAGAATATGCCGATTGGTCGTCAGATCCCCTCTGACATTCCCCTGCCAGCTCTCAAGATGCCCCCGCGTCGCTCTGGGGGTGAAAGGTCAAGGAGAGACAGAGGTAACTACATGTACCATTAACCGGTTCAGGACTGATTGATTTTGCTATAACGTGTATTCTCCATAGATCCCAGCCCGAGTATTTTGGGCACCTGAATGGGTTAACTGATAAAACAAAATCTTTAGGATATAGCAATGTTGCAAACAGTCAAACGTGTTGTAGCTTCCACTAGTCTATAGTAAGTGATCCACTGCTGAGATAACAATGTTATAGAACCCGTTTCCCTTTGGTTGTCGCTATACATGTATGATACAGGTGGGCTGTACAGTGGATGCTTATTAAGTCAAACTCATTCGGGATATACCATGGTTGCAAAAACAATGGTATATAATGACATTTTCTGTTTGGGATTACAGGTTTTTGTCGAGTCCACCGTAGGAATTGGAGACTAAGGGATCCAAATCCGTCTGTCCGTCTTTCCGTTCGTCCGTGACGCTTACACAAATTTAAATAACTTTCCAACCCTGCAATTGTAACTAAACTTGATTGGTAGATGCCCTACATTGGCCTCCATACTATTCTGGGGTGAAACATCACATAGGTCTATTAGGTTTGATAACTTTCCAACCCTGCATCCGATTGTAACCAAATTTGATTGGTAGGACTGGTGCCCTATATTGGCCTCCATGATATTCTGGGTTCAAAGGTCACATAAGTAGGTCAAAGGTCAAATGAGGTCAAGTGCAAGTGGGCGAGACACTTTACGGCTATCGCCTTGTTTTTAATGTGTTAATGTTAATTGTTTCAACAAGTTTACTTTAGGTAGAGGGTTGTCTGTGGTACCAAACATGACACAGAGTTAAATTAAAATAGGACATAATTGTGATAAACTAAATGAAGGCACACAAAACAAAATGCACAGCCTTTATCTTGATTCATATGCATACTATCACATGAAGAGGTTTTCTTTTTATTTATTTGTTATTAAAGATCAAGTTTCTTTAGGGAAGGTGAAAAATATGATTTCCAAAGAGCTTTTGTGTTCAGTATAAAATTCCAACTAGCCCCGAAATTATTGTTGCAGCTAATTTACATGTTTGTGAGTTGTAACTAAGAAGTGTCATGTAAATGTTTTGTTACATTGTGTTATGATGTTGATATTTATTGCAATGCTTGATGCTTCTTAGCTATGTGAAATTGTGAACCCCAAACAATTTGGCATTCTTAGATGAATACATTATGAATGTTGTTTGTTGTCAGATAAAGTGTCGAGGAGAAGACAGAAGGATGAGCTAGAACCTATGGACCCAGCAGCTTACTCAGAAGCACCAAGGTAAACAACATTGCGGAATAATTCTTTCTTTTGATTAAACAAAGTCGCCTCTCTCGTTGTCATCATACAACAGTTGTACTACATATTTTGGGAGAGATATAGCCTATTGGAGTGCTGGGAATGTTATTGAAAATATTTTGTTGGCAAGCTTGTGTGAGAAAAATAAAGGCTGGCAATTCTACCATTCATAGATACTCCTGTATTGGTACCTCTTGAGAAGTTGTTCTTGAATGTTCAATGGGAAAGTACCTTTCATTTATCTCTCTTTTCTCTTTTTTTTAAATAATGAGTCCTATTTGCCTCAAATTGCCAAAATGTTTGTATAATTTGTATTCATTAAATTTTAACTAAGAAAAAATGTTTGTCAGCATCAAATAAAAAAGAGTTTTGGAGGTGTCCTAATCTTAGTCGTAAACAAATTGTACAAATTCAAAATGTTAAGTTCTGTGTATCTTTCATTGCAGCATCCTCCCCAATGTCCTACCTCACTACAAGGAACATTGCCAAACTACCTCAGTCTTGTCTCCCTTACTCTGTCTGTCACTAAACAGACCTCTGTGTATTTCATGTGCAGTTCGTAACTGCTCTTATTTTAGCCTGTCCGTCGTTATTATTCCCAGCAAAAATGCTATATTGTTTTTTTTATCTTGCAATAACAAAGTGTGCACTTGTTCCTTACAGAGGTTCATGGAGCAGCGGTCTGCCAAACCAAGGTGAGGCCAAGACAGGAGTGGACGTGACCGCTAAAGGACCCCTGTTCCAGATGAGGCCCTACCCCTGTCCTGGTGAAATCATGAGAGTTAACAAGGGTGCGCCTCCACCTGATACATGAATGGTTCAACAGGAACCATCGCAGAGACACTTGGACAATACTTGAGACATTAGAGCATTGTGCTTGAACGGGAACCATCGCAGAGACCCTTGGACAATACTTGAGACATTAGAGCATTGTGCTTGAAGAGGAACCATCGCAGAGACACGTGGACATACTTGATACATTAGAGCATTGTACTTGAAGAGGAACCATCGCAGAGAAAATTGGACAAGTACTTGAGACATTGGATCATTGTGGTTGAACAGGAACCACTGTAGAGACTAGAGACACTTGGATACTCGGACATGAAAGCATTGTATAGGTATCTCTAGAGACATTTGATGCGAACACTGACGGTCCATCATTTCTGATGAAGCCTTTCAGGGGGGCTATTGTACTGAGAGCAAAACAGTAGGAAGTGGAATGATACATGAATGATTCAACATGAACAGTTGCAGAGGCACTTGGAAAATACTTGTTGAGACATTAGAGCCTTGTGCTTGAACAGGAAACATTGCACAGTACTTGGACATGAAAGCATTGTATCTTTTTATAGATACATTTGATGTGGAGAAAGAAGCTGATATGAGCACTATGGTCCCCCAATTCATGGTGAAGCTATACACCAGTCATGAGGCTATACTGGAACCTATAACAAGCGGAATGTGCCAGCATATTATATAGAAATGCTTTAACGTATACTTGCATAATCTTTGAGACCAGTATTGCAATCTATAAGTAAGGAGCTGATCTATTTTGGATGATGTGGCTAAGAAGTAAGCACAAGATTGTTTTGTTGGTAACTTATTAGGTTTGGCTAAGGCTTACCCAGCCAACCTTAGTTGGGGATTATGAAAACTGTGTTGCTCACTGAACTGTATACATTGAAATTCAGTTAGCGAAGAACTAAGCTAGCAGGGTTTCATGAATATAGGGCCAGATCTGTTGTTCTCAATATGAAACAATGCCCCTGGGCCCAGATCAAGGGTTCAGTCCCGGGTCCCAAATCTGAACATGACTCATTAAGAGACATTTCATTCAAATGAAGGCATTAAATAGTCTGGTTCACTTACATATTCTTGTTGTATATTATAAACAAATCCTATCAAACTCATTTTGGCAACTGGCAAGCTTGCCAAAGGTTACCTGGGCTAGCAACAACAAATACCAGGTGAATTCTAAGTACTGCATTGTAGTTATTAGATTTGGTGCAATTGGATAACTTTGTTATGAGGTCACCATGCAAGGCATTTGCATAGAATGTATACGTTAGTGATCAAGTTTAGGGAAGCCAAATGATAATAAATTATGATATACTCGATTTATATAGCGCCTAATATGATTGATAATCATATTAACCCTATGAATGTATGAGTCAAATGGTTTATAGATCATAAAACATTACTTCAGGCATGAAGCTGGGCTGAGAGCTGACATGATCAGTGGACAGCATGAACATGATCACAAACTGATGGAAAGCAAAGCACATGTGCTGTATATACACTACTCACAAAAGTAAGTACCTAACATTTTTTACCGATTTTGATCATTCAAATGGTAATGGATGCACAATTTTCGTACGCACAATGTGAGTGATAAATAGTTGCCATAGTATTTTTTTTTTCATTATCAAAAAAATGAATTTTCTAAAACAAAGTGCTAAAAAAAGTTGAACTTTCAGTTTCATGTGGCATAGTGGGTACATTTTGTATTTGAGTAAGCATCTTTATTGAATATGACCCGAAACACAAATCTATTTATTATTAACCCAGTACTACTGCTGCATTGTTCTTAGTGACACCATTTTTCAAAAGCATGCATGTTTCTAAAGCAATAGGGCTTTCAATATGAAATTGTTGGGGATTAGAATGGCCGAAGTCATGTCCTGTTTTCATATTTATTGGAGTTGGTCTAATTATGTAATTCATTACTACTGCTGCATTGTTCACAGTGGAACCATTTTTCTAAAGCGTACTTGTATACAAAATGTACCCACTATGCCATATAAAACTGAAAGTGCAACTTTCTTTTTTTGCACTTTGTTTTAGGAAATTAATTTTTTGATGACAAATCAATACTATGGCAACCATTTACCGCATTTACCGCATTATCGCATTGTGCGTAAGAAAATTGCGCATCCATTACCGTTTGAATGATCAAAATCGGTGAAATACCTTTTGAGATATATGGAAAAATGCTAGGGGGTACTTACTTTTTGTGAGTAGTGTATATATGCAGCATGTGGCTGTAATTATGGGCACTCTTAACTATCTCGATTAACAGTCATTAAGCCAGGCAGGTAAACAATTATTAATCAAGGATCATATATATGTGAGTACAGCTACATGTACTACTTGCCTTAAAACATACTCTTGTGTGTACTAAAAAATACCATTACTCTGACTTGATCCCAGCTGATAATGAACATGTGGACAAATATTTGGACAAAATTGCTCAACAATGTAACATTTCATTATGGACTATCAAGTCCATAAATATTCATGTATTATGCTAATTTTCAGTTGTTTTGCATCTTGTCTTGATCATTGAACTGAGTGATTTCATCAACATTTCAGAATATGCGCAACAGTCCTGACATGAATTCAAGGAAAACGGCATAAACACATCCTTTCACACACATATGCAATGCACTAATTCAGTAAAGTGACTATCATGTTAACTCCTAGTCTCAAGCTCTCAATGTAAAACTATTTTATATTCGCTGATGCACATAAGAGCCCTTAACCATACACTCAATGTAAAACTATTTTATATTCGATGCTACACATACATGTAAGAGCGCTTAACCATACTCTCAATTTAAAACTATTTTATATTCGATGCTACACTCTCAATGTAAAACTATTTTATATTCGCTGCTACACATAAGAGCCCTTAACCATACTCTCAATGTAAAACTATTTTATATTCGATGCTACACATACCTGTAAGATCCCTCCTTAACCACTCTCAATGTAAAACTATTTTATATTCGCTGCTACACATAAGAGCCCTTAACCATACTCGCAATGTAAAACTATTTTATATTCGATGCTACACATACATGTAAGAGCCCTTAACCATACTTCGCTGCTATAGATAAGAACCCTTAACCATACTCTCAATGTAAAACTATTTTATATTGGCGATTTGGTTACATGTATGTGGCCTAGAAAAGCAACATGAAGTGCCCTGTACAATAGTTTAATTAGAGCGCCCTCTCCAGATAAACATTGTAACTAAAACGCATGCAATGGATTATGGATAAAATAATGACGATTCAGACAAAAGGGAAAATTACTTTTCTTTACTTGAGAATGACCGTGTATCTTGAATTATTGTCAGGACTGTTGCGCATATTCTAAAGATGTGGATAAAATCACCCAATTGACTTTTAAAACATCGCTGCTACACATAAGAGCCCTTAACCATACTCGCAATGTAAAACTATTTTATATTCGATGCTACACATACATGTAAGAGCCCTTAACCATACTCTCAATGTAAAACTATTTTATATTCGCTGCTACACATTAGATCCCTTAACCATACTCTCAATGTAAAACTATTTTATATTCACTGCTACACAATAGATCCCTTAACTATTCGCTGCTACACATTATATCTCTTAACCATACTCTCAATGTAAAACTATTTTATATTCGATGCTACACATACATGTAAGAGCCCTTAACTATTCGATGCTAAACATACATGTAAGAGCCCTTAACCATAATCTCAATTGTAAAACTATTTTATATTCGATGCTACACAAACCTGTAAGAACCCTTAACCATACTCTCAATGTAAAACTATTTTATATTCGCTGCTATAGATAATAACCCTTAACCATACTCTCAATGTAAAACTATTTTATATTCGCTGCTATAGTACTCTCAATGTAAAACGACTTTGTATTCGATGCTAAACATACTGTACATGTAAGAGCCCTTAACCATACTCACAATGTAAAACTATTTTATATTCGATGCTACACATACATGTAAGAGCCCTTAACCATACTCACAATGTAAAACTATTATATATTCGCTGCTATAGATAAGAACCCTTAACCATACTCTCAATGTAAAACTATTTTATATTGGCGATTTGGTTACATGTATGTGGCCTAGAAAAGCAACATGAAGTGCCCTGTACAATAGTTTAATTAGAGCGCCCTCTCCAGATAAATATTGTAACTAACGCATGCAATG